>ML778464.1:519025-531788 GCA_009831015.1 Picea engelmannii
GGGCACGGGGCAAAGAGCATACACGGATCTAAAAGAATAGCAACCCGAAAACAAATAATATAAAACCGAAATAATACTCTGCAAAAAATTAAAAAGGACGTATTCATACTTTATACCTCCGGATCTAGCTGAAATGGTCGTATCTTGAACAAACATAAACTTTTTCAAGTGAAACGAAAAACATTCCTGAATGAAATGAGTGCTCCAGACATAATGGAACAGTGCTTTCAGCCCAGAAATGTACAAAAAATGGCAGAAAAACGGAGATGAGGCAACTTGGTTTCACGATCTCAATCTACAACAGGAACGGGTTTTCAAACAGGCTCTGATACCATGCTCGACAACACAGGTATTCCAACAGAGAATGAACACCTTCAGTAACCACTCACACAACCAGGTCAAAGATTAACACACCGATGTTTTGACGTGGTAAAACCCCTACAGGAAAACATCCACGGCCCCAGCCAACATGGCCATTTGAAGCAGTTTATTAATGCAAAAGAAAAAAATTACAGAGAGATTTTACAAGAGAGTTTCTCACAATCGATTATCGACAAATGACCCTCCATGCTCTTTAAATAGAGATCATGGACCAATCGGGTGTTAAGCCACAGATCAATGGTCGTTAAGATCGAGGAGAATATGAATTGTTGGATCACTCTATGTCGGGAACATATTGGGACCATCGGATTTCCTAACTACAAATGCATACTAATGCATATTAAAGAAACACACTTTTACCTAACGACACATTAGACCAAGTAGATCTTAACTAACTCCTAAGTACCTAAATATCCTAACATGAGTAATGTCATTGGATCCTACCCGTCAAATCTAAGGAGGATAACCTCCATTGTTGATCTGAGTCAATGGGAGTCAATCAACACCCAAACCACCGAGGAGTTTTGTTACCTGGATACGCTGGGAAGTCCGATGCCCAGTGCCCTGGTGGCCACATGTCAAACCATGATTAATGATAGATGGCACTATATGATAGGGTCACGTTCCAAAGGTGTCAGCTCATACCGAATCGAGAACGATCCCATGTATGTGAATATTGGGGAGCCAACACCTGATAGTCCGACAACCTGATGTGACGTCGAACGACATCATCTAGCCAATGCTCGGCAGACATGTGCTTTATGATGGGGCCTCATACTCGGGTACCAATCTTACGTCAGATCGACCCCTTGGACGGATATGCAAAATGAATTTACAAGAGATTTCGAGACCCGATAAGCCGAGGGTTCGGTGGCTGAGGTGGCAAGCACCACGACTGCGCTATGGGGTGATGTGTTCGGACACATCAGTGCCACTTCGTATGAGCATGATGACGCGGAGCCACGTGGTAGTACGAAAGATTTTGGCCCTTAAAAAAACCCAAAAACTTCCAAGGGTCATAACTTCTGATCCAGAGCTTGGTTTTGAGTGTGGTGAGTCATTAGAAAACTTTGAATGAGCAAAACCAATTTACAAAGTCTAATTAAAGAAATGATTGGTTGGAAATATAGAAAATTTTTGACACCCCATCCCTAAGAAGATACTTAAGGGGTCGAGTATGTTACATAATGTGTTAAAGCTTCTTACAACATGGAAAAATTGAACATCTTCAAATTTTTGGACTAGATTTCTACATTCATTCAACAGGTCAGTAATAATTGAACATCTTCAAATTTTTGGACTAGATTTCTACATTCATTCAACAGGTCAGTAATCTCCGACCTTCGAAAGTGCTATACCTTTCATCAGCAAAACCAATTGTAAATCCCTTATTATTAAAAGCTCTATTAAATCCCCAACTCAAACAATAGTTTAACCCCTAAATCGGCACCATTATCTAGCCCCCATTATTAGTAGATATGCCAAGCATGTAGCAAAAGAGTGTACCACTTCATTAAAGTCTTTAATAATTCCTTTGACACTTACCTTGCATTCTCTTTAGATGGACCGGCAAAATTTAAGTAGACATATTTAGGGGAATTCAAACAACTTATTATGGCATTCATAGAGAGACCACTCAAAGATTGGCTTTCAAAAGGATTACTACATGAATATTACTTGTGAGGATTTATCTATTCTCTATAACATGCAGTCAACAAAATTTTAAAACATTGTTGTTGGACCACATTAAGATGTGCATTTGCACACATTCGTACATGGGGTTTTTAACATTTAAGGGTTTTTGCAAACATACTGAAAAAGTGCAAGGATCGTTAACCGTAGGAAGTGGGATCTACAGCATGCAATGATGATCTACGGGGTGCTATGATCATGCCAATGGGGATTCTATCTTTGTTTTATCATACAAGATGGGCCTTTGGGAATTTGACTACGTAGAAAAGATGTGGAGAGTTTTTTTATACCAAATACACTAAGCCAATTTTACAAGGCCAGGCATGGCAAACATGATTCTTTAGAGTTCCATATTGAACATGAGTTTAGGAGCCTTTTTTCCTTAGCACTTCCCTTCCTCTACAAGAACAGACTATCAAAACCAGCAAAGAAACTCGAAAGAGAGTATCTGAATGAATAAGGTTTGCATCTATTACAAACAAAACCCTACAATAAGTTATAACAATTCTGATTTACACCATCAGTCGTATTTCTTTGAGGTAATGCTACTGCATCTTAGATTTCGGATATATATCTTCACACAATTTGACTTTGCCGATCCCCATTTACAGGCTTACATTTATTATAAAGTGAGACAGCTAAGGTATTCCATATAAACTCCTGAAATTTGAAATTAAGCATGAGAAAATTTAAACTGGCCCTACCGTGATTCAAGGCAACAAATAAAGTTTCAAACATGTAAGATATATTCTAACAAATAGAATTGAAATGTAATGGCCAAACTACAAGTTAAGTAATTGAAATTGTCAAAATCATGCCCCAAGTCCCAACAAATTTGTTTTCATCGAATTCAAACCTCAAATCACCGTCAAACTACAAGAAGAAATAATTTCTACAGCAGCAAACAGAGGCAATGCTTACCATCTTACCTCGCTCAATGCCGTGTCATTAGTAGGTCATTTCACAATCTGATCAGATATCTCTAATTTGGTTCTAATCATAATGACAAGCCAAAATGTGCCGATTAAAACATTTCTTTGAATGGCTCAACAATAAAACTTGAGACACATCTCAGAGGCCCTGAATTTAAACAAATTTGGCAAAACTTCAATTTTTTTAAATTGCTTGAAAACTGTATTTCTGATGTTTTAAGCATGTGATCTCTATTTCTCCAAAAAAGACAAGTAGAAACCCTCTAGTAAGCTACACGATGCTGGAAGCCTCAACTTCATAGCTATTAAGGCCTCTACCAACCTCTTGATCTCCTCTTCTAGAATGTATATTTCCTCTGCATGCTTTTGGAGTGCCCAGTCATTAATAGCCCTGGTGTTAAAAACAAAGCAATCAATCAGCATACAGATAGAATACAATTCCTAACACAGGTGACCAAAACTGTAAGTATATGTTGTATTAGTCAACATATGAGTGCATTTATTAGCACTTTCAATACAATCAACTCCTTGAAAACAACAGCTATGAACTGATGAAAAGAACCAAGATATAATAACAGCCTTTCTAAGAATCTCAATACATGATATTTAAAAATTCACAAACTAGAGCTATTCCATATCAGATGCACATGAATAGTATTTGAGATTAGTTGAATTTAATTTGCATTGAGTTTAGCAGTGTAATAAGTTATAACCACAAATCGTGCTATTACTTAAATGCACACATATATCTGAACTATATAATATATTATGGAATGAATGATTGATGATGATTTACAATAACTCATGATGGATATATTCATTGACTGGTCACAAGGTGAAGGTCTACATCATTTGGCGATTAAATTACTATTATTATTATTATTATTATTTTATGTGAAGTGTGTTAAAATATTGTAAATTCGAAGAATATTCTACCTGAGAGAGAGTTGAATAATATTATTATATTATATTTAATTAGGCCCTATTGTGCCTTAGTAAAAGTCGTCCCTATTGTGCCTTGACAGTTAATTGTAAATTAAGAGGGTAAAGTGACAAGTCGGCCCAGACCTCATTATAGGCTGGCCAGACCACTATTTATAAGAGAGGTCAGTGCCTCATTTGGACATATACACACCTAGCTCTGTAGTGCGCAAGTCTTGAAGGAGAAGTTGTTGCAACTGGGGGTGACATCAAGGAGGGTTTTTGGTCTATCTCTTGGTATTTCTTGGTCAAGTGGTGCGCTACTCTTCCTAGTGAAGGAGTAGAGGAGGATCATTTGTTTGGTCTTTGGTCTATCTATATTGAGGAAGTTTTTGTTGGGTTTTCTCCCCCATGAGGGTTTCCCAAGATAATCTATGTGTCTCTATTGTTTTTGTGATTGCCTCTCTTTCAGTGATCTTATTTATGCAGCGAATTTGCTAAATGATTATAATAATAAAGAAGAATTGTAACTACTAGTTGTATAAGTAAAACTTTAACACAGTATCAGAGCAAGCCTGAAAGAGACCAACTCATAGTTTATAAACAAGTGGCTAGCCTCAACGCACCTTCTCCAAAGTTCAGTTTTCAGTGTTGCAGCTGCT
Organism: Picea engelmannii; assembly: GCA_009831015.1. Lineage (NCBI taxonomy): Eukaryota > Viridiplantae > Streptophyta > Pinopsida > Pinales > Pinaceae > Picea > Picea engelmannii. The sequence goes on from ML778464.1 coordinate 523,614, forward strand.
GCAAAATTAGGGTTTATGCATAAACCCTAAATGTGATGTTTTCCTTGTTTGAGGAGGACGTTGGAGAAAGTAACCACACCTAGGAACTTGCCCTAGGAGGGCGCATCTAGTCCCTATATTAGAATTCTAAAATTTAAAGTTTGAGAAAGTAGGGTTTCATCATAAAACCCTAAGTTGGAGTTCGAATACCAATTGCAGTTGCAGTACCAGTTGTAGTTGCAGTGTTAGTTCCTCCTTACCAGTTGTAGCACCAGTTGCAGTGCCAGCACCAGCTGCAGTACTAGTTGCAGTGAAAGTCTTTGTGAAGTGTTGGGACTAATTTTTATTGTCCTAGTGTGCCTTACCCTAGCAAATCTCCAGCTAACTTTAAGTTACAAGTTGAAGCACCTTTGAAGTTTTAAAGGTTCGTTATTGCTTGTCGCTGCTGTCGGATGGTGCCACTACCTACTGATGTTGTCAGAGGTATGTACTTACATAAGTTTAAACTGTATCATTATTTTAAAGGGTACTTGCAGGAGAAAGGATCTTTTGTCTAAGCAACAATCATAGATCCAGATGGATCTCAGATCCAGCACATTCAGAAGAACTATGCACCCCAGGTTTCATTACTTTGATATGCCTCTAGTTGTTATGGCATTATTGTGATCTTATGAATATCGAGGTTGAATTTTGATCTATTGAAGTTATCATACTAACCATTGGTCAAAATTAAAGTCAAAGTATTAGATTGATTAAAGTTGAGATTATAGAGTCTATTCCCTAACTCAGATTTCTGTCATCTTGAGTGAAGGAGACTCAGAAGAAAAACAACAACACTCATTCTTGAGGACAAGACTCTAAGTTCCAGGTTTGATTGATTAAATTGATACGATTCAAATTTGCACATATCAAGTTTGTTAGCAATCTTTGAAAAGTTTTATTATTGAATACTTGGTAGCATGTGAGCACTATTGAGATAAATGCTTACTGTAATCATTCACTAGATATAACTAACATCTCCTCTAGGAGAAAATTCTTGTTTTGTTTCCAAGTTACCATGGAGGAATGATTGATCACAACACTAGAAGAGTGTTTCTCTCATTCTTTATTATTGTATCTCTTACTTGTTACCCTTGTATCTCTTGTTGTAGAAGAGTATTTGCATCCAATTGAGGGATAACCTCTAAAGGGCCACATCTAGATTAGATTTCCTTTATTGTTATCACTCAACACACACTTCACACCCATAAGTGGACTTGCACTCACAATGGCCACTTCACAATAAACCCACAAACTTTAACTCATTTTAATAATGCCAAGAGCATACACAACACCTTCATTTCAGCAGCATTTGATATCCTGCAACAATCTTCACTTTTGGCACTGGTCTCTATTTCATTTTTTCTTATTATCATTACTTCCAAGTATCGACGTTTGCTTTAAGTCTATATCATTTGTGTTGGAGTACTTTATCTTTCTCATAAGCAAATTTTCTTTACTATGTCATATATGATGCTAGAATAGAATAGTTGGTTTTGCTTTTGTCTCATACTAAAACTCCTAAATCATTATTGTGCTTAGTTAGTTAAGCCTTAGATTTATTTTCTTAGAGACTACCCCCCTTAGCCTCGCTAGGAATTGGCCTAGACAGAGGAGTTGAGGATCAAGCAACAACACCTTGACTCGAGACTTGCCCCCAAGGACACACCCAGTGGATTGAAGATTTCTTCCACGCTACCCAAGGTGTGTATAAGGTGGCAACAAGGGGTAACAAGACTCAGCACGACTTGGGCCAAGTTAGGGTTCTGATACCAATATAATAACCACAAATGGTGCTATTATTAAATAGCACAATTTTATCTGCAATATATATTATATTACTAAATAAATGGTTGATGATGATTCACATTAACTCGTGATGGTATATATATTCAATGACTCGCGAGGTGAAGGGCCCCTTAGTGATTAATTATTGTTATTAATATTATGATGTAAAGTCTTAGTATGTAATTCATACAATACTTTATGAATGTTACAAGCAGTTGAAACAAACACACCCATTGGCATCATTTTCTACTCAACTCTACCTCACTATATAATAAAATTAGTGTCTGAATATTAACCATTTCCATTCCACCTTAACTGATTAAATTGTTGATGTTTTGGTAGCTGCGGGAGGTATTTTCCTCCTGGACAACCTTTCTTAGAAGAGAAGAAGATTCCAGAAGAGAAAGGAAGACCATTGAACAGTGGAAGAACACCCCAAAAGAGAAGTTGGCCCATGGGAAAAGAATAAAGTGGAATTAGAACCTCCAGGAAGAGAAGTCGGCCCATAGGAAAAGATAAAGGAGAAATAGAATTTCCCAGAGAAGAAGTCGTCCCCAACTAAAGTGACTTGAAGACTATAAATAAGGTGACATCTTGCTCATTTGTACACACTAACTCACTCAGCTATCTCACTCTAGAAGAAGGCACAAGTCTGAGGCAAGGAGAAGACGCAGCTCTGCAGCAACTGGGGTTCTTGGTTATTCTTGGTGGTGATTTTCTCTTGTGCGCTATCTCTGGGAAGAGGTGTGCTGGTTTTTTATGGTGCTGCTGCTGCAGCTATTGGTGCACTACCTTTGTTGGTGCGCTAGTCTTGTTGGTTTTTCATTCTCTGTTTTCTCTTGTGAAGAAGAGCTTGTTCATGGTTTGATTGTATTATCAGAAGGAATCTAAGAAAGGTTGGCTGGGTTTCTACCCGGGTTTGGGGTTTTCCCAGGATAACTCCTGTGTCTCTTTGTGTTTGTTTATGCTGTTCATATTTTCAGTATATGGTATATGGTTAATAAATTTAAAAGAAGATCTAAATACACTGGTAATCCTATTGCTCTGAAAATTTAAGAAAATCTACCATAAATGAAATCAAGTAAAACAAGATAGCTCTTCAAAATAGGTCAAACTTCAGTAGCATTAAAATTTCAAAAAAAATTAGAATCGAACCACTGCTTTAAAAAAGAGGAAGGAAAACGCAAACCAGTCAATATCTGATGAATGCAACAGCTGAAAACTAGACTTGTGAGCATAACCAATAATTATTTTATGAACGCACAAAATATTTCCCAGGTTGGGAATAAAAGAGAAATGATGTAAAGTGCACAAGGAAAAATTTAGCTTAGTTCATATCTAAAACACTGACCTCGATTCATCTGGTGTGAAGCTGCTACAATCAGAGAACAGCACTTTAACAACAGGGTTCAGGCTTTTGCAATCATACCGTTTTATAACACCAGCTTCAGTGACTACTAAAGGTCTTGAGTTAGTTCCATCTAAGCCTTTAGAGACATCATCAACAAACAGTTCTGACCTATCAAGTAACATCTCTGTATAAGATGCAGCTTCTTCACCTGGAATGATCCTTTCCCAGCAATCGCCACTACAAAACCATGCATTTGCATTTAGAAGGACCACTTGCAACATCGGAAATTTTGTGTTTAGATTACGTATCACTGTCCGGTACGACGACTCATCCTCTGCACTAGCCTGAAGTTGGTTTACAAATATCCTCTGGAGGGTATGTTTCCTATTATTAACAGAAAGTGGTGGTTAGTAAAACATTTTTATTTTAGATGAACAAAATGAAAAGAGATCCATAACCAAAACAGATGATTACAACAAATATCCCAAACTTCCCTTCCAAAAGGCAGACATCAAAATACCATATTGGTTTATGCCTGTGTTCATAAAGTAGAAAATAAGCAGTTAACAAAAACAATACTAACATGATAAACCGAATATCCTTGGACAGCGTGTTACCCCTCAAAATGCATGTTCATTTTGGGAGATATGATGAAGATTTGAGGGAATAATTCCAGCAGAGAAAGCCTTATTTTCCCTTTATGATTTTCACCTGGTAGAACAGTAAGTTGCAGACAGTGAATAGCAGAGTTGCATGTTGGATATCAGAAGTTATCCTTTGGGTTCTTTTATGGACTTGAATGTCCACATTTATTGTGCTTCGTTTGGAGTTCTTTTGGGCTGATAACTGGAATTGGCATAGAAGGTTGGCATGTAATATTTCAAGGCATTACCTTGTTCTGTTTATTATCATCATCATAAAAGAGGGACTGATGTATCAGCTTAGCAGATCTGGAGTAGGATGTTCGCCACTCAATAAAATCTATTTTGGTCATTGGATAGTGGGGGAAATCTGGTCTTAGTATCAGTAGCCTCGTTCAAGTTGTGCACAGTTTAAAAAGGAATATGCTTCAGCGATTGTTGGTTCTTAGAAACCATCTATTTTAAATAACAACACAAACTAGATCTGATGGGTGCACATATGTATTACATTGATGTCAGACATTTTCAGGGGTTACTAGCAGCAGTGAAGGCGATGTAATTATAGCAGCAGCTTAAGAGACATCTTCCAGAAATTACAGTATTTCCACCCAGTACAGAAGTTTGCAAATCTTACTATTATGATTGGAGAACGCTTTGCTATTTGGTTAACAATGCACCATTCCAGCATTTTCACGCTTAAACTCAGAAAAAAGAAGGATCGGACAGCAGCATCCTCATCATCAAGAAGAAGGGCTTTTGTAAGTCACGGGACAGCTCAGGGGTTATTATTTGCTACAGTTATTGAACACAGTCTAGTTCCAGATATCAGGACACGGCTGCAACATGGATATGAAATCCATTCTGATGGAATTAAAAAGGGGTAGTTCATGCTGGATGAAGGATCAAAAGAAAAAGATTTCACTAAACCCTCTTGTTGCCGTCCTAATGCACACTTGCTAACGTGAGCTAAGTCCAACTCACTTAGTGTGCCCTCGGAGACACAAAGTCTAAGTACCAAGTCCACACTGTCACCTTCACTGGAACTTCTTCCTTCTAGGCTTACTCCTAGGGAAGCCAAGGGGGGTAGTCCCTAGTTACTAAGTTAATTTTAAAGTTTAAGGTTCTAGGAGTTAGTTTTAATTCGTTATAGGCCAAAGGGGAAAACTAGCCTAAGATGATCAAGCAGCAATGCAAGTGCAAGTCTAATCTATCATGAGAGTCAGCCCTTTCCCTAAGTTAACTAAGACTAGTGCCTATGTTGGGCAATGGGGCCGACTAAGGCTTGAGGGTGGTTCAATTACAATAGTTTTACAATTAAATCAAACTAAACTACCCCAAACCACAAACAAGAGTTACACCAAAGAATTCTAAGGTTACAACAGATTACATCAATTACAAACTAGATACAAAGATGTACAAGATACAAGATATTACAAATCAAATACAAGGATACACAATGTAACAAGATATACAAGATATAAACAATTACACATATAAGCCAAGCATGCCCCAAATGGCACTTACTCCATTTGGACTGCCTTCACTGGCAACCAATCACAGAAGCACTTAAGGATCAAAAGAAGAATTGCCTCCCCAAGTGGGATACTCAAAACTTCCCGGATCCACACCACAATAAGCAATTAGACAAGATATTCAACAATTAAATTAACTGCTCATGTAAACAGGAAGGACATAAACATATAGTTGCAATAAAGATAGATAAACAATGAGATAATCCACAAGTTATGTTTGCCTATCCATACATCTAATTCCCCCCAAACATACACATGTGATCTATGCAACTAGGTGTTGTAATTGCTTAAAGATTTTACAAATTTAGTTACCCTTCCCCCTAACTAGGTGTGTGTCTCAAACTTCCTCCTCCCCCAAATAACTGCCCAGTGCTCAAGATAGTAGGGCTACGAGTCCCTACCCTAGCTTCCAAGGTCAGCCCGCACCTAGTAAGAGGTAGTCCAGTCGCGGGATCTCCCCAACGAAACCACGGGACGGTCCCCCACCACTACCGCCTGGACTGGCCCTCAAACCCGTTTTAGATGGTGGAGACAGATGAATGAGGCCCCTAAAATGTTACTAAAAGTTATTATGACCCAAGTGTGTTGGGTTGCTTTTAGATGAGTTTTAGGACCTCAAAAATTATCTTTTTAGCGCATGGCCGTGAGCAAAATGTCATGAAATCAAATGCTTGCAGAGTGTAATCAGATCACCATTAACATATCGAAATGTAAAGGAAAATTAGCACCATGTTATATCATTAACCATGAACCATATGAAAAGAAAGTTGCAAGAAATTAGAACATTGAACCATGAACCATTCACATGTACTTGCAAGTAAAACTGAAATGAAAGATGGAGCGTGAGCACTTGCAGAATGTAGACGTGAGTGTATATGACTTAAACCCATGAAATGTGATAATACGAAAGCACAGATTGCTTGCAAGACATGAGGAAGTTAGCCCATAAACATAAGATATCTGCGTGTAAAAATACTTGGAATGGAAAGCTGAGAATGTTAATGTTTTAAACCACAAGATGAGATAACTTAAGCACCAAGATATTAAGTGTTATACATTCACCATAAACGTGAGATATACTTGTGTTGAAGAGTGCTCGAAATGAAGCTAAGACGTGGGCTATTGCAAGATAATTAAACTGTAAAAGATTATGCTTTAAACCATAAGATGTGAGATCATACATGCAAATAGTACTTGAAACAAAAGTTAGGACGTGAGCACAAAGCAATAATTTCTCAAAACATGAACTAGGACGTGAGCATTAGATGTATAGCAATGATCAAAACGTGAGCTCAAGATGGCTTAACATGTGCAATTTTTAACCATAGGCGTGAGACCAAAAGTGTGCAAGACGTGGATGCTTAAGCAAAAGCTAAGACGTGGAAAGCTTCAGCAGTGTGTCAAGACGTGAGCCCAAATAAATGTATAATATGCAAATCATTAACTAGGCCGTGAGCTTCAACAAGATATTCCACATCAACACATCATTTAAAACCATAAGCAAAAAGAGATGTAACGTGTGCAGTAGGACGTGAGCATCAACAAGGTAGGTGTTAAACCATAAACTAGGCCGTGAGCTTAGGCCACGTCCATCAACACATCATTTCATCCATCTTAAATTTGCAAAAGGAAAGGAGGTCGTGAGCTAAAGTGAGCATAAAAAATTGGATCTAAGAAATTTTAAGGTATCTCACCAAAATATGCAACTAAAAGAATGTAAACAACTAAATGACAAGACGAGCTATAGCATATTGAATTGCATCTAAACCATTTAGCTATCTACCAATGAAAGCGTGAGCATATGAGATGAAAAACTTAAAGGAAATGAACTTAACCAATGATGAAAACTAAAGATATTTCAGCTACTAAGCATGTAAATCATCAAAGTTATTTTTCCTTAAAGCCAAGGCGATTTTGGGGATGACTCCCCCAAGGTGCCGGCAAATAAGAAAGACAAAACGGAATCAAAATTTAATTTCCTTTAGGCCGAGGCGATTTTGGGGATGACTCCCCCAAGGTGTCGGCACATTAGATTAATATTCCTAAGATATAACTGCACAGAAAAGCAGGGCATTCAACCTTCGTTCTCGTAGCTCCGGAGATCCGGAGAGAGAGAATGTCAGGTAGGCTCCTGGCCGACTGCTCAGGCAGAAACTATCTTAGCAATATTAACCAAGAAAAATAAAAATTTTATTGAATAACTTAGAAATGAATAATAAATTAAGCCAAGACGATTTTGGGGGGTTGGCTAGGCCAAGCTCACTCCCAAGGTGTCGGCAATGAAATAGCTTTACAAATGTACAGATATAATGAATGAAATAGCAATGAAATATACAAAAATATACAGAAATATACTAGGAAAACGTTGGAAATTCGTTACCCACTGAAGATATGAGTTGGTTGAAGCTTGTGGACGAATTTGGGCAGCGTTTCCCCTTGTTGCTGGTAAGTTTCTGCAAAAACCAGCAAGCAAAAGCTTGCTGGAAATGCTGAAAAACACAACAAAAGTAAAAAAAAAAATTCTGCTTTAACACAGAAAATTTTCATACAAAAATCTGCAATAAAAATGATGATATATTGACCTATCTAAGAGAGTTAGAGTGCTGAAATCAAGCTGAAACGTATGCAAAAATAAAATGGATAATATGAAAGACTAGCAGTTTATGTGAGAGTCAAGGGTAGGCTCCATCCGGATGCTATCGCAATGATCCTCTTGAAATGACCTGCAAGACTTAGAAAATGATGTGAGTCATGGAATAAACAGTGATATTGAAACTAACTTAGAGCGAAATAATTGCAAACCCTAAGCTACCCAACATACACATAGAATAACCAGAATAATCAA
>ML778464.1:566760-608425 GCA_009831015.1 Picea engelmannii
TGGGTTTTCTTCCCCTAGAGGGTTTCCCAGGATAAATGTTGTGTCTCTTGTGAATGTGTATTTCTCAGTGATCTTGTTCTTATTATGCTCTTATCTTATGAAATGCAAAGAACTATAATAATGGCATAAACATTAACAAGAATTATACTCTAGTTTTAATGTTATGTATTGTTCATGGCGAAAGTTGGGTGATCTTGACCCTTTCTACTATGGTTATGCACATTGTTTGAGTTGCATAGTGGATTGTGTTCATAGCACGTTGTCATTTGAAGGAATTTGATATTGGCAAGGGGTGGTGCACTTTGGACTATCACACACTTTGCAAAAGTAATATGACTATTTTGGATTTTTGGTTGATTAATGGTTTCAATGTAGTGCTATGGTGTGTTGGATAGTGGGCTTGGCTCGTACTAAAAATTGAATGAAGATATGAAGGGAGAAGCGATGTGCAGTAAATGCACGTCACTCAAACTCCCCTCGAGCCCATCACCCTAGTCATTCTTGCATTTTTGGCTCTGGTAGTTGTTGCTGCTCTGCCTTGCCCAGTTGTGGAGCAAGTATACAATCTTGGGTTTTCTCCTTGTGAAATTTTTTACAAGTATGGGTTTTCTTACTTTTCCATCCATGAGAGTTACTCCGCCTTTGAATCAAATGTTGGCTCTAGTTGCTCGTGGTTTGTGTGATTCTCAAACTGTTATAATGTTTTGGAACTGTGTGTTATGGTTGCATCTTTGGTTTTCTGTGGTGGTCCTTGCTGTGTGTAATCATTCACAGGGGATTGTTAAGTAAAGGTTGCAGTGGAGCGTGCTTTGCCATGGTTTTGTTTTTGAGTTTAGCCTCTCTGTTGAAATTGGTTATCGCAGTCTGCCTAAACTCTATGACTAAGTGTACCCACACAATGTTTCGACCCTGTGAGTTTTTATGTGAACTATGATGGAAGGTTAGAGCATTCCATGCCTTGTCTTGGCAAAACCCTCAATTGTTGGCTTGCTTGCTATAACCTCACCGTCACTGTTTCCTGATAAATGTTATATAGTATGAGAACATTGCTACCCATATTTTGATGAGAGCACTATTCATGTTGTTTTGGTTGGGCACGAGTTTTTATTTGGTCTCTCATTATGCAGTGTTGGAAAAATGGTTGGCCTCACCTGTTTGTTTTGGAAGACGCAGTCTGTTGTTTGAAGCCCATACAGTCAAGAGAAATGATGCCTATTGTTGTTTCTATGATCGATTATGACAGGGCACCTATGGAATGAGTTGTCTGTGCCATTCAACTTCCAAACTCTCTGGTCGAACCGCCTGTTGTTTCTACCACTTACTATCTTAAACCCTGAACATTACATTGAAAACGTATTTACTCCATTTTGAAGTTGATGGGAGCACTGTGCTTGCTCGGTTACTTGGGAACGCTTTTGTTTGGTCCATTTCTTGGTAATTCTAGAAGAGATCTATACCCACCCATTCATTTGAATCTTGTGTTCAAAATATTGAATGTTATTTTTGGTTCAATCATTATGTTGATTGTATAAAAGGGGCACCTGTGTTCGAAATGTTTGAGGCTCGAATAAGAGTGATAACGTCCAAAATAATTTCATTGAACAGTGGTTAAGTAAATGAGGGATATGATTTGTTTGTAAATATTGTACGTGTCCCTGTTGGATTTAAATGATTATTATTTGAGTTAATGTTATGGTCGTGACTCAAAGGCTATTGTTGTTTCTTATAGCGGTTACGACGTTGTTTGTTATGACGGTCATATAATGATAATGTGGGTACAATGGTTACTATGATTAAATAATTCTAGGCATATAGATTATTGTGTAAATAATTCGAAAGCCAACAAGCAAATTTGTCCAAGAAGATACCTATTTGGATTATTGTTTTGGAAAATGAACACTTGTTAAGCTTTGAAATTCTGGACACATATATGTTTTGATTGCGTTTAAGGTATCATGTATTGATTTGTTTCACTTGAACAATATCCATATTTATTCTCTATCATTCTACTATTTTTCTCTAATTAGATTCCCTTCACAATCCTGATTTCACTTATTGCATCCCTATTCCATTATATAAATTTAAAAGGAAAAGTCTGTGTAGAAGCGACAAAAGAGTTAACATATCAAGTGCTGGTGACTGATATTTTGATATTTTTATACACAGTTAAATTGTTTGGTTAATTGCTGAACAATATCTGTATATGCATTCTCTATCATTCTACAATTTTTCGCTAACTACACTCCCTGCATATTTCGCATGAACCCTATCACACCCTGTTCACATGAAAATTAATGAATGGTTTGTTATGGATGGATTTACATGTATCTCGTGTCAATTTTTGAGCCAAATTTTGATTCATGTAAGAAGAGTGTTATGTATGGTTTATTAAGAGATTCATTATTGACGAACTACTGCTACATGATGAACTTTTTTAGTAGAGGCAACAATGGTCGAAATAACAGAGGCAAGGGAAATTGGAATCTAGGCCATAGGAGGCCTAGATTTTCTATCCATTTTGATGCTGATCCTTAAGAATTGAACCAACTGTTCCAAGCTGGGTTCTTTAATTGGGTTGGCCATGGAATAATGCACCCTCGACCAAAAAGACCCCCTTTCCATCCTCCTCAAAATATCCCTGACATTCCCATTCCTCCACATATGTCTTTGCAACCTGAAGTCCCCGCAAATGATGGTTGGAAAGAGATTGTCAACCAAGCTGTGTCTCACTATCGTGGTTGGCCCACTATGTCATTGCCTTTACCACCACTTGTCAATCCAAATATCCATATTTCCTGTGCTATTTCTACAGTTCAGTCTTCACACACTAATAAGAGATTGAAAACTGATATTCGCCAACCTGTTCAATACAAGAGAAAAGCAACTGCCTCCCCTTCTCCCTTCAATGATTCCTCGAAATCTGTGTCTTCCCTCTTGCATCTGAAGGCTGACTTCTCCCATGTGATCAATGAGATATAGCCCCAAGGGTCCAATCAACCACGAGCTACTTTCGAGAAGTCTAAGGGAAACAACAATGAAAAAAGGAAAATTGCCTCACAAAGTGGTAAAGATGGTTTTTATTTTTTTTATTTTTATTTAATGATTTCAGTTGATGAGCACAATGCTTAATAGTTTTGAACATTTTTGGACAACAAGCTCTGTTTTGATATTTTGTGGATAATGTGGATAATGTTGATATATATATATATATATATTCTTTTTTGGATATGATATAAATTATTTCTGATATTTAAATATCCAGTTTGAAAGATATTCAAGGGAGTTACAAGGGTGACATATGGTTAAAATGATTAGTTTTTGTGTATTGTATTTCATGATTTAAAAGGAAGAAATGACGATAGTCACAAGGGGTCCCACCTACCTAGTTATTATTAATTAAGACCCTTAACTATTTTATTATTATTTATTTCTCCTAAACTAATCAGTTAAGTTAAATCAACTTAACTAAAGAAAGTAGTTGAACTACTTCAAGTTATTTGGAAAGAATAAACACTGAATGAGAATAAGAGACAAGAGGAGAATATAAGGAGAAAGAAAGACTAAGGTTTTCTGTTTAATTACATGAGATGGTTTCATTTTTTATTCATTTCTGAGTTTATTCAAAGCCTAATTCTCTTCTTGAAAACAAAGTCTTATTGTAGACAACAAGGTTCAAGACTGAATCACACTTTTCATATGCTTGTTTTAGAGGTGTTGATCCATCCTTGATAGTCTTTGTATTCTTTCCTGTTTGTGCATTAAGTTTCATGGCTGATAAATGATATTTTGCAGAGTCAAATTGGCAGTAGTTTGTGGCACGTTGATCCAGATTATTAATTTCAGTTTTACTTTACTGTCAGAGTCTTTTTGTATAGTGTTTATCGAATATCTTTGAATCAAACTTTGGTCCATGCCCTCGCAGGGGTTTTGTAAAGAGAAAAACATTTTTGATATCTTAGAGTGCAATAAAATCAGATTGTTATTCCGTCTCATATATGTGTATTTGTGACATGGTTACTTTTCTTTTTTTGATCTCCATGTTTACTTAATCACAAATCTGTGTACATTCCAAAAGTTTATTTTATTTTATTTTTGTGACATATTTAAAGTATAAATCAGCCTCAGTCCTTGTAATTAATACTTGCAGATTGAGAGAATATTTTGAGGCTATAAACCCTCGGGTGACATTCCCAACTATATTTTCCTAGCCAGATAAGATCTGGAAATGATTAAGGTAATTTATACCTTTTCCTCAACATTTATTTGGAGACCATACTAAGGAGATCTTCCATATTTGTCTGATTGATTGTATTCATAATTATCATTGAATATTTATTCTTTGTTTTTGATTCTTTGACTGCTTTCTTTTCCTCATGACAGTACCTGGTACAAGGAAGCCCAATATTGAGCACGGTCTAAAAGACCAAACCAACATTGCCTTAACTTTATTCAATACCATCTTAGAAACTGCTAATATCTGGGCTGAGCTTGAACGCTCGTGGGAAGTAATTGAAAAATACATAAGTATTCGTGAACGCTGGGAGGACAGACAAAGGCAGCCTAGGAATCAATCGTAGCTCTCTTTTTCCTAAAGTTTTGATCTTCTTTTTCATGTCCTCAAATCCTCTCATCTCTAGGAGAAGAAGAGGTTTTTTTCCTAAAATCATTCCTATCATTGAAATAGGAAGAAGGAAAGCTATTCTGTCAACCCAACAAGGTACTCTAAGGAGAACTTTGTCTGATTTGGCTAGTTCACCCTTTTCACCCACACCCATCATTTACAAAATGGCATTTGCAGGTGGCTCTGGTGGTATTGGAGGTACCTCATCATCTCAACCTTCATCCTCATCAGTAATTGATAGTTTGTATAGCCATTAGGTTCCTATCCAATATACTACCAACCCTGCCAAGATCGTCAAGAAGTATGGGCTTTTCCAATTCGAGGAAGATGCTACTACCACCCCGTGGTACGTATATTAACCCTTGAACCTAGCGCTTGCTACTCGTCCTTTACCAAAATTAAAAGAGAATCTACCTAGGTTTTCCGGAAATAATACCGCCACTACAAACGAACACTTGGTAGCATTCTCTAATGCCTGTCCTAATATAGGAGCTAATGATAATGATACTTGCATGCGCCTATTTGTCAACTCTCTCGAAGGGAAAGTAACGGAAGATTTTTTCGATCTCCCTCCCAAGATTCTTTCCACTTGGGAAGAGTTAGTTTACTAGTTTAATTCCACTTATGGGAAGTCTAAGATCCCATCCGAACAATTATGAGAATATAATAACATTGCGTACAAGGACAGTGAGACTATTAAGTCTTTCAACCTTCGTTTCACCAAGTTGTATAATCAAATTTCCGAACTTATTCGTCCCCAGAACTAAGCTTCCTTTATGCATTACTATAATGCTCTACCTTCCCCTTATCGGCATAGGCTTGAAGAAAAGGATATTGATATCCTTGGTTCTGCCCTGCATACTTGTCTAGAATATGAAGAACAACTAGAAATAACAGATCTCCCCAAGGGGGACTCGGTTAAGCAAGCAAACATGTCTGCTCTCCTACAACTTGTACAGGATATGAAAAATCAGATGATAACATATGAGTGAAAGGGAAATGTCCCTTCACTTACTCCTGGGGCATCATCTTCTTCCTCATCACCTTTTAGGAATACCAATGAAAACAACTTTCATTTTGAAGCCATCATGTCTCATAGTTGGTGTAACTTTTGCGAGGAAAATCATGAGGAAAGTACTTGTGAGGTAAGGAAGAGTGCTAGAGATAAATATTTGGAAAAAATACTGAAACCACCATTGATTCTCTAGATTGGGAAGAACTGGAAGATGTCATGATCATAAACACTAGGAATAAATCCTATGCTTCAAAAGGAAAATATGATCCCCCTCGTACTTCTTCTATTCCAAGCTCATCTTCACAAGCTTCCATTGTACAAGCTACCAAAACTCCTGACAATCAAGGAGTTCCCTCCCCTCTTCCCTCTTCCATCAACCAATTGGATAATATCAAGGCCGATGCTACTCTTCTGGACATGGTTGTCATCCCTGAACAACAAAAGTATCTCAAAAATTTTATGGAAGGAAAAACTTCCACCATAGCTAATATTTCTGAAGAGGCTAAAGAAGAGGATTCTATTGTAAATAAAGTAGGTGTAAATAATTTTAAACACCCTGTAAAAAACCCTCCATTTTTCATTTTTGTAAAAATTATGGATAAAATAGCCCATTGTTTCCTAATTGATGGTGGTTCGGGTCCAAGCGTGATGTTGAAAATAATTATGGAAGAGCTAGGCCTATCATGTACTAATGAAAATTCTAGAAGCATGCTCTCCTATAACAATCTACAACAATCGACTATAGGTGAAATCAAAGACGTGAATTTGGTTCTGTGTGCACATCCTGAAATAAGGACAACCCTCAACATCTAGGTAATTGACATGCCAATAAGTAACTATTCTATCATCTTAGGTACAAACTAGTAATCTTTGACAGGTGGATATCTTTCTCTTGAAGGAACGCACTTATCTATTCCTCGGAATGGAAAGAATATTATAGTCCTAAGAGAAGGAAGAATCTCACCATATATTAACAACATTCCACAACCTAACGTAAACTATGTTGAGGAATACTTAGGAGTGTACTCCATCTTTGCGGATGAGGGTGACACTACCCTGGAACAAATTGACCTGGAGGATGGTATGTGGCACATGCACTTCGATGACTCATGCTCCAACATAAGTAATGGAGCTGGCATTATCTTATATTCACCTGTAGGTAAAATTCACAACTTTTCTTATAGGATAGAATTTGCTTGCACGAATAATGTTACCGAGTTTGAAGCATTATTGCTAGGCATTGAAAATGCTTATAATTTAGGTTGTGGACACCTTACAGTTTTTGGGGACTCTGAACTTGTTGTGAACCTTGTACATAAAATATACTCTCCTAGCAATAATATGATGAAATGCTACACCCACGTTGTTTGGATGCTTATCTCAAACTTATTATCATTTAACATCACTCATGTTAAAAGGGAATTGAATTCAATGGATGACAAGTTAGCTGTATTTGCAACATTTCCTACTCGCCAACTTCTTTCTGAAAGACCTGATTGCACTTTTCAATCTTTATATCGTCCTCATATTCCTGACAATGTAGAGTCATGGCATGTATTTTCTAGTGATGAAGGTATCTGTGATTTCATACAAAATGAACCATTTAATCTCAAGGGGATTATATCCATGGAAAACAACAAAATTTCGAAAGGCTTGAATCCTCTCGAAATTTCATTTTCATTGAGTGATGTAGGAAACAAAGAAACACATAAAGAAGTGGAGTAAAAAATGAAAGTGGGTGAAACCATTTCCTTAAACATTGGAACACTCGATTCCCCCAAGAATGTTAAGATAGGTGCTCAATTTACTGATAAAGAAAAGCTGAAATTCACTAATTTACTTCGTGAATTTCAAGATGTTTTTTCTTGGTCATATGAGGATCTTCGTGGTTTTGATCCTGCTCTCATACATCATGCCATTCCTATCAAGGAAGGGATAAAACCAGTTAGGTAAAAACAAAGACCCATTAACCTCGCACTTGAAGCTACTAATAGAAAGGAGTTGGAAAAACTTTTGAAAGCTGGTATAATTTTCTCGGTTAAGTATTTAGAGTGGGTTTCCAATTTGGTCCCCATTCGGAAAACAACTAGTCATATCCGATTGTGCGTTGATTTTCGCTCATTGAATAGAGCGAGCGTAAAATACCATTTTCCTCTCCCTAACATGGAAATGATTTTGCAACAAGTTGCAGGGTCACAAATGATGTCCTTACTTGATGGTTTATCTGGTTATAATCAGATCAAGGTAAAAATGACTAATAGGTGCAAAACCACTTTCACTACACGTTGGGGAAAATTTGCTTATGAACGCATTCCTTTTGGATTATCTAATGCAGGTGCCACTTTCCAAAGAGATATGCAGATAGCTTTTGACGATATGATTGGTAAGATTATCCAGGTTTATCTTGACGACTTGACTGTTTATTCAAAAAACTGGTTGGATCATTTTCTTCATCTAAGAAAAGTTCTCATGCGATGCAGAAAGTTCAGTATTTCTTTAAATCCTTCTAAATCTATCTTTGACGTTACCAAGGGCAAGCTCCTTGGAAATATTGTTTCTGATTCAGGAATAAGCATAGATCCCAAAAGGATCGCTGCTATTCTGAGCCTTCCTTCCCCCACTTCCAAAAAGGAGGTTCAAGCCTTTATGGGCATTATCAACTTTGTCCATAGATTTGTTCCTGATTTTCCTTTAATGGTCAAACCAATTCATAATCTTCTAAAGCAATATCTCTCCTTTTATTGGACTAAAGATGTCGAAAATACTTTCATAAGGATTAAGAAAGCAATAAGTTCTGCACCGGTTTTGGCGAAACCAGACTTTGAGAAAGATTTTATCATATACACTAATGCCACTGAGGAAGCAATTTCTGCTATTATTCTACAATGTGATGACCATAACAACGAAAAATCAGTAGCTTACATGATTCAAATCTTATCAGATGATGAATTCAAGTATTCTTATATCGAAAAACATGTTTTTTCTCTGGTTAAAGTTGTGGAGAAATTTCGCCACTTTATTCTAGGCAAGCACACGCAAGTAAAAGTCCTTTAACCTGCTGTCAAGTTTTTTCTTTTGCAAACTTATCTTTCAGGGAAGCTTGCACATTGGCTTGCCAAGATCTAGGAGCATGATTTAACCATCATGACTTCGAAAACAATTAAGGGACAAGACGTAGCCCTTCATTGGGCTCAACATGCTGAAGCAAGTGAAGAAATTGATGAACAAGATAATCCTCTTTCAACACTATTTTAAATTGATAGTCAAAGCCTTCCTATAGCTGAACATCCCTGGTATAAATATCTGGTATATTACTTACAATATCAGAAATTCCCATATGGTCTAGACACTCATCAAAGGAGAAGGCTCCATCTTGAATCTTCTAGATATATTATTTTAGGAGACTTTTTGTTTAGGAGATCTGCCGATGGAATATTACTTTGATGTGTAAATAATGAGGAAGCACAAAATTGTTACAGGAAACTCATGAATCTTCATATTCTGTTATTCACATAGGTGGTCACTTTTCTGCTAAAACAACTACTTTTAAAATCATGAGAAAAGGTTATTATTGGCCCTCAAATTTTCAAGATTCTTATAACTTCTCAAGATCTTGTGACAAGTGCCAAAAATTGGTTGGGAAAGAATGTCTTTCTTTCATGCCATTGTGTTAAGAAAATGAATAGATCTACAAATATAATCACCACAAATACTGAATACACAATAGATCCATCGAGCAAAGATAAAAGAAACCACAACTTTATTATAAAAACTCTTGAGGTAGGGCAACACCATACAATGAGTCCTATTATGGAAGGGATCCTCTCATGTTCACTTGCCTCTTCGAGGGGGAATCCTCCTATTGAACTACCACTCCAAATACAATATTTATCTTCATATCCCATTACATTGCTTAAACCCCTTTATATAGTGCGACCATCACCTAAAAACATTCTAGAGGAGGAATCTTCTAGAAGTAGAACTTTCTATGAAATCCTCTTACATTTATTATATCTAATTACCCATTTATTATGTCTAACTACCATAGTGGGCCTTATTTAATAATATAGTGGACCTAGTCCACATTACATTGAATGGTCTCCACTATTATCACTATGGGCCCTTTGCCCCCCCCCACTACCTCTCTAGCTACCTTACATTCCATCCCCCTAATGAAAGCGTTTTCTTCAATGCTTGATGTACAACCATATACCAGGGTCCCATGGATAAGTATAGACCATAGTGCTGAAGTAGACTAGAGAACCAGGGTCCCATTGAGAAATGGAAGACACCATGCTGAATTAGTCCAACCACCGTTATAAATGAGGGTCCCATGTCCAAGTGCTCATGTGAACTCTATACGGAAGATATCAACACCCAATAACCAACTAAAAATGATGCTCCCAATACTGACACCTATCATGTGGATCCAAATAAGAATATCCAGCCACATAGTAGGAAAGGGTCAACGTTGAATCTGGAAGGAACAATACCATTGTAGAATATGCAAGATAGACGCTGGTAATCATAACTAGCTCTTGATGTGGGAAATTGATGTTCTCTACAGAAGGTGGAGTAGAGTCATCAAATAAAATATGGAAGTGGTTGTCATCTTAGAAATGACAACTATCCATATACCAATCATCGCAATCAACATCGAAATGATACCAAGCATATATTTCTTTATTATATGCATCCTTGATGTCCACCATAAGAAATCTCTCCTGCGTGCTATCCAATGAATCTTGAATACTATGAAAACTATCATTGAGGCCATCTCCAAAGGCATCCAATTTGTCATTCAATGTGTCATACAATTGAGATTTGAATGATTCAAGAATTTCTTTGAGAGTTTGAAAGGAAATAGACATATTATCACCCTATGAGCTCTTCGGTCCTGCAACCGTTACAAAAAACCCCAAAAATAGAACAATAAATTATTGCAGAAAATCGTGGCGTTTTTCGGAAAAACCCTGAAAAACTGTTGAATTTAAAATGCTTATAACTTCACTTCCCTGACTCCGTTTAGGCTGATTTTGTTGTTGAAATTGAGTGAAATTGTGAGAAGAACTCAAATATGTAAGTTTTTTGAGAAAATTCGGCCTACAACTACTACAGAAATAAAAAAAATCGCGTCGCCATCTGCGGAAAAAAAACCCTGAAAAATTGCAGATTTTAAAACTTCAATATCTTGACTTCCCGGACTCCGTTTCAGACGATTTGTTTTTTCAAATTGGGTGTTTTTCTTAGAGGATCTCAGATATACAACCTATTTCTGCAAATTTTGCACAAAAATATATTGAAAATTTCTGGAATATCGCGGCCCTCTTTTTTTATTCTCCGAAAAAACAATCTGCAAAAATACAAAATATTTGCCCACAATGTCTGCCAAGGAAAGTGCTCTAATACCACTTGTTAAGAACCTGAATATATTTACAAATATAATCACTACAAATACTGAATACACAATATATCCACCAAACAAAGATAAAAGAAACCACAACTTTATTATAGAAACCCTTGAGGTAGGGCAACACCATACAATGGGTCTTATTATGGAAGGGATCCTCTCCTGTTCACTTGCCTCTTCAAGGGGGCATCCTCCTATTGAGATACCGCTCCAAATACAATATTTATCTTCATATCCCATTACATTGCTTGAACCCCTTTATATAGTGCTACCATCACTTAAAAACATTCTAAAGAAGAAATATTCTAGAAGTAGAACCTTCTAAGAATCCTCTTACATTTATTATATCTAATTACCCATTTATTATAGCTAACTATCATAGTGGACCTTATTTAATAATATAGTGGACCTATTCCACCTTACATTGAATGGCCTCCACTATTATCACTATGGGTCCTCTGGGCCCCCCCACTACCTCTCTAGCTACCTTACGTAGCTAAAGATTATGGAAACTCATGGATCTTCAGATTCTTTTATTCACATAGGTGGTCACTTTTCTGCTAAAACGACTACTTTTAAAATCATGAGAAAATGTTATTATTGGCCCTCATTTTTTCAAGATTCTTATAACTTCTCAAGATCTTGTGACAAGTGCCAAAAATTCGTTGGGAAAGAATGTCTTTCTGCAATGCCATTGCAACCTGTCCTCCCTAATTTTCCTTTTTCAAAATGGGGTCTGGATTTTATCAGTCCTATTAATCCTCCATCTTCAGCAGGGAAGGTTTTTATCTTGATAGCCACATATTATTTCACTAAATGGACTGAAGTTGTTCCACTTAAACACTCACATGATAAACATGTTATTTATTTCCTTGAAACTAATATTTTCTCCAGATTTGACATTCCTTTAGAAATTATTACAGACAATGGTCCCACTTTCATTTTCGTTAAGCTGACTCGTTTTCTAGCTAAGTTGGGAGTCAAACATTTCACCTCATCATATTATTACCCTCAAGGAAATGGACAAGTTGAGTCTATTAATAAAAATTTGGTTAGGATCATAAAGAGTCTCATTGAAGATAAGCCTCGTTAATGGCACTCCCTCCTCACTTACGTCCTTTGGGCAGATCACACTACTACCTGTTGATATTATGGTAGTTGCGGGAGGTATTTACCTCCACGTGTAAACCTGACAAGAATAGAATACTCCGGGAAGAAAGAAGAAATCCTAATGAGTTGGATAATAACCCTAGAAGACTTGTCGGCTCAAGAAGATAATTTATATTAGGTTATTAGCCTCCAAGAGAAGAAGTCGACCAGAAGAAATAATAATATACTGAATAGACAGATACCCAGAATGAGAAGTCGGCCCAGGCAGTTAGCCAGAATTAGTATAAATACATGAGGCCAGTTCTCATTCTGGAAGGAAGTCTCAGAATTGCAGAGCAACACTTGTGCGCAGGTTTTAGGAGAGCTGCCAGTGCAGCTATTGCATATAGCAGTTACATTTTGGCTTGGAATATCTATTGGCTAGGGTTTGGACTATCTGATCAGCTCTTGTTGGTGCACTATCCTTGGGGAAAGGTGCACTACCCTTTGCTTGGCTATCTAGCCTAGGGTTTTCTTCCGGAGTGATTCTTTGTCAAGGTTAAGGTGCTCAGAGGGTGGCTTCGGCCTATGGTTGGGTGACAATAGAGATATTGTCAATGGTAAAATGAGCACAATCCATTATATTCTAACAGGTTATGGGCCCACACCTCCTTCATTCAGTCTAACCGCTGGAAGGAAACATAGCCGTAAGGATAATTGAGCTCGTCGAAGAACTGTCGCTAGGGTTTCTAGCAGGAGCAGTCACCATAGCACTTCCGCTAGGGTTACTAGCAGGTGCAGTTGTAGAAACCCTAATCCTCTAGTTAAGGCACCTTAAGTGAAAGTATTGACCTAATTTCCGGACAGATCAGTGCACCCTAACCTATCACATCTCTTGATACTCTCAACAAGCCAAGACATCAAGTTTGAGTTTTTGGTCAAGTCTAGGGTTTGACCAGGTCAAAGCAACCATGACTTATTCTATGAAGTCAGAGAACAATTTAGATGGAGCCTCTAACTTTAGAGTGTGGAAGACAAGGATTGACCTGATCCTTTCCAAGAATAAAGTGATGGATATCGTTGAAGGAAAGATCGTGGAACCAGTGTTTGAAGAAGGAAAAAAGAAGGAACCACAAAACATTGCAGTTATGGAGAAGTTCAAAGATGATGACATCAATGATATGAGTATCACAGTGGACTATATAAAAGACCATTTGATACCCTACATATCCCATCTTGACTCATCGAAGAAGATGTACGATGCACTAACAAACCTCTTCTTAGTCATAAACATTGGACAAATAATGAGTCTAAAGAATGAGCTCCGTGACATGAAGATGAATGATGATGATAACATAACATCATACTTTGTGAGGATCTCCCAATTAAGAGATCAAATACAAACTATTGAAGAGATCACTTCAGAGAATGAATTGGTAAACATAGTACTTAATGATCTTCCCAAGACGCGGGATGCATTTTCCGCAAGCATGAACAAAAGGAAGGAGAAAACACAAAGCATCAGTTGCCGAAGAAAAGGAACCTACAAAGAAGACTAAGCAGGATGAAAGAGACTTCTTCTTCTAAAGGTAACAATACTCTTCTTATTTCTTGTACATATCTTGTTTGCATCGTCTCTGTACACATCTTGTATATCTATCTCCTAGAAGACAATGTGTTCCAAGAAGAACTATACTTATGGAAGAACAACAAGATAATGATTGCTATCATTATAGAAGTAAGATATTACACATGAAAGGATAAAAAATCATGTGGAAGCTATTACAAGATAAAGGGAAATCATAATCAATTATGAAGAGACTTAGAATAAGCAAAAACAGAAAGAAGTCAACAATCCAGAGGAAATTGGAGAAAGAATTATGACATTTTGTAGAAGACAACAAGATGGAAGCGTGGACTCTATTAGATAGAGAGAGCCAATTATATATTGCAGAGGACACTAAGAATGCAGACAGAAGTGTGGACTCTGTTAGACAGAGGAATCCAATTATATGCACTCATACATGAAGCAAGGAGTAGGAGGGCACTAATCCTATGATCCATTGAAGATGATGAAGTATTTATCCATGGTAGTAGCCATGAAAGACAATATGTGTTCAGTTCAAACTCAGAAGAAGTCTTCTTTGAAGAGAAGCCTTAAAGTATCCCTGGTTGTCCATCCACATCCGTGATCCTATGATGAAACAAATAAATGAAATCTTTAGGGCATGCAATCTATAAGAAACTCCATTGACCCGAGAACTAAAGAAACACATCAGGAAGAACATGAAGATTCCAAGAAAGAAAGAGAAGTCAAAACAACCAGTCATTGTATTAAGAATCACACGATCACTGGCTTGATATGAACTCACTAAAATAAATCAACTGAAATTTGTGGTGAACAACAGTGTATATATGCAAGCATTGCAAGATCCAGAACTAGGTGTTCTCTCAGATGGAGGGAGAATATTATAATGATTACTTGTTCCAGTAAACCAAACATACCTCTACATAAGTCATTATATCATCCGTAATATCCATGGGTTGGAGTTCTACATCAGATGAATGTAAAGACTGTTCTCTAGAACAATTGAACAAAGAGTGTATGAAGAGAATCCTCAAGACTTTGAGGAGAACCTCCAATGCACAACAAAAGCGTGGTGAAGATTTTCTATAAAAAAGATATTGTATCAAGATGATTACTTAGTAGATCAGATCTGATGATGACAGAAGAAGCGCCACATGGATATGTTCCAGTTTTCCAACAATGATATACTCTATTGATTAGAGCTACATGAAGCCTTCAAAGAAAACCAGTGTTCCAGACCGAAGTACATTTGAAATCAAGCGTTACATTATCCGTGATGAAGTCCAAAAAGGAGAAAGAGATTCTACAATACATATCTCCATAGATGAGCAGATAAGCAGACATCTTGGTAAAGCTTCTGTCCAAGATGAAAGAGTTTGCGTACTCAAGATGGAGATGGTGGAGACGACTTCCTTATTGAAAAAGAAGACTCCCGGGTTGGGAGGGAGCACTTATGTATTATTGGACAGTCATTTTTCAGTTCAAAAAATGGTCCAGGATGAGTAGATTCTTTCCAGTTCAGAAAGTGGATTGAGATCTTTGACGGACAGTGATTTCCCATTATGGTTAACATGGGAAGTGGTCCAGATTGATAATGTACCATAGACATCGACTTCCCATTGTGGTTAAAATGGGGAGTGGTCTAGGGCAGTCTCTCTTCTTGAGGGTTACTCAAGAAGACTGAGCTGCCTCGCCGGGCAATGATTTCTCATTGTGGTTAACATGAGGAATGGCTCGTTTTGGAGGTTGGTATAGGACAATCTTTTCCTCTTGTGGTTAATAGAGGAAATGGTATGGACAATCGTTCCTTAGGGTGTATTCATTCTCTCTAGGTTGCACTTTGTTTAGTGCCAGAGGAATGGCCCAGGGTGGGGAATGGTCCAGGCTCAACAATCAGGGACAAGCATTCCTTAGGGAAGATTCATTCTCTCTAGGTTACACTTTGTTTAGTG
Organism: Picea engelmannii; assembly: GCA_009831015.1. Lineage (NCBI taxonomy): Eukaryota > Viridiplantae > Streptophyta > Pinopsida > Pinales > Pinaceae > Picea > Picea engelmannii. Next base: position 582,436 of record ML778464.1, read on the forward strand.
TCAGAGGAATGGCCCAGGGTGAGGAATGGTCTAGGCTCATAAATTAGAACAATCATTATTCCTTGTTTGAGAAGAATAAGGCAGATAACCCATCATTGATGTTGTACTCCGAGGGAAGATATTCTTTCAGATCTCACAGATGTGAGTGAAAGATTGACCCAGATGATTCAATTTATACCATAACATTTTTTCTGTGCAGGTTGATATTAGATGATTGTTATGAAGACTGTATGACAGTGGATGTATACTACTGTGGTGGATGTGTTCCACTGTTCATGACTATACATTATTGATCAAGTACTTGTTTGATACTTGGTGTGGTAGTGTACCACTAGATTGTAGTTATGTACTACTATGGATAGACACAATTGTGTTCTATTTTGTTCCGATTACCTTGAAGACTATCAACAATATGGTAAACGATTATCAACTAGATGAATGATTAAAGGACAAAGATTTCCCAGGCGGAAAATGGTCTAGAACATATACTCTTCTAGGACATATGTACAGATTAGTAGAATGGCTCTTGTATCACTTTGTGGTGTGAGTGACTTATCCAGCATCATGTCTGATTACTCAAATGGAGTATGGTTTTGAGAGATGATGCAATTGATGACACTAATGGTTATGATGATGCTCATGATCTAGTCATGATATAGTCTAGACGACTATGTTAATGCTACCTGGTGAATGGTATGTTTTGTGCTCAAGACCATTACTTGTAATAACTCCCTATCTAGGAGGGAGTGTTGATATTATGGTAGTTGCGGGAGGTATTTACCTCCACGTGTAAACCTGACGAGAATATAATACTCTGGGAAGTAAGAATAAACACTAATGAGTTGGCTAATAACCCTAGAAGACTTGTCGGCTCAAGAAGATAATTTAAATTAGGTTATTAGCCTCTAAGAGAAGAAGTCGGCCAGAAGAAATAATAATATAATGAACAGATAGATACCTTGAATGAGAAGTTGGCCTAGGCAGTTAGCTAGAATTAGTATAAATACAGGAGGCCAATTTTCATTCTGGCAGGCAGTCTCAGAATTGCAGAGCAACACTTGTGCGCACTATAGTGCCCAGTTTTGTGCGCAAGTTTGAGGAGAGCTTTCAGTGCAGCTGCTGCAGCTAGCAGTTAAATTTTGGCTTGGAATATCTCTTGGCTAGGGTTTGGACTATCGGATCAGTTCTTGTTGGTGCACTATCATTGGAGAAAGGTGTGCTACCCTTTGTTTGACTATCTAGCCTAGGGTTTGCTTCCGGAGTGATTCTATGTCAAGGTTAAGGTGCTCGGAGGGTGGCTTAGGCCTATGGTTGGGTGAAAATAGAGATATTGTCAATGGTAAAATGAGCACAATCCATTATATTCTAACACTACCAAGGTAAGCACATGTTGCACTCCCTTTAAGCTTGTTTATGGTCAAGAAGCTATTTTTCCTACTAAACTGTTGGATTACTGAGAGGGAGGGGGGGGTGAATCAGTAATAGAGAAATTTAATCCTTTTTAACCATATAATCCAAGTGTTATATCAATGTAGCATTATCATCCAATAATTTTAGAGTAATTAACAAATGAACAATCATACACATACACAATACACCAGTGTTTTACGTGGAAACCCAAAGCGGGAGAAAACCACAAAATGTTTTTTCTTATATGTCTTGAAGAATTACATTCATTGGAAGCACCAACTTCCTTTGTTTTCTAGATGCAACTAAAAGGAGGCTCCAACCCTCTAGTTTCTTAGGATACAACTTGAGGGAAGCTCCAACTCCCCAATTCTCTAGCTACAACCCCCTATGTTCTCCGGCTACAACCACCTATCCTTGCCCTGTCCAACCGCCTTGACGTATAAGTAGAATGATGGGACCACTGTCACACTATCACTGTGAGATATGATGCTATAAACCTGTACCAATCAACCTGCACCAAAAAACCTGTGCCAATAACCAGAACCATACATCAACCATACATCAAGCTATACCTCAACCTGTAATCAACCTGTCCCATAAACAAGTGCATCGACCATGCACCAATCTGTACCTCAACTTGTACCATGAACATGTGCATCAACCATTCATCAAATATGTACAAATAATGTATCAACTACTCATCAACTATGACTCATCAAGATGTACCAATATCATCAACTATACACCTCATGTATGTGCCAACTCATCAACTACTTGTCTCAACCATGTACAAAACATGTGCCTCAACCAAAATCCCTCATCAATTTCATCATCCACATCTGGTTTGTAACTCTATAATATATCCGGTGTGTATGATCACATACCTGCAAACCTTCCTGAACTTTAACAACAAAAGACTAGCGTTTTCATCAAACTTTACTTTAGTCTCACATGACTAGTTTTGGATTAGTCAACAACCCTAACTTGAAATAATCATAACTATGTACCTGTAATGAATAAAAATTTGAAAAATAGTACAAAATGTTCTTTAATGTGTTTTATGCAATTCCTCCATATGTCACTACTTGGAACCTCTCAGAAAATAAGTTATATAAAAAATGACATACCTTGTTGAATTCTGTCTTATTCTAGAGAGCGAACTTGTAGAGTGTGCCCCACACAGAATATTTGTTAAATGGATCTGAAAATGGTACCCAGAATACTACAAACTGTACTCTAAACAACACATTTGGTCTTACTGAATTTGGATATGTTATGGAATTTTTACTCGCAACACCTGTTTTAGACTAGTTTCAGGACTAGCCACAAACCCTATTTTCTATGGAGTGTAACTCCAAAAATACAACGACCCACAAGATGAAATTTTTACCACCGATACTTGGATATGTTTCCTCAATGAAATATCAATTTCATGGTCTGAATCATTATAGAAAACTTTTTATTACGAAAATGGTGAGATGACATGTAAATAACATACCTTAGAAAACATCATCAAAAGAATTTATCCTCCCTTGAATTCCGGCCTTGTTTTCTTCACTTTCCCTCTGAAATTCGACTTAGATATCCTTTGGTTACCTCAGTCACATGTAGATATTCAATATGCTAAAGTGTGATTGAAATTAGAGAGCATTGCCTCTTATTTATACTTTTATGTAGTTTCCTCAAGGGGTTACTGTTGAACCATCTTAACTCACTTTCCTTATTTTAGGGTTAACCCACTTCTAATTTCTGCATTAACGTTATTATTTAAATAATTTCTTTTTTATCACCTTTGAATTATAGTACACTCATCACTTCACTTTATTATTTAAATAATTTCTTTTTTATTAACTTTGAATTATAGTACACTCATCACTTCACTTTATTATTTACCTTCTAAAATCTCTTAAACCACTTTGACTACTTTGACCTTTTGGGGCTTCAATCCAACATATGAGGGTCCTCCAACTTCGTAAGGCCATAACTCTCAAACCGTGAAGAGTTATGTGACGTTCCACATACCACCATAAATGGAATGAAATGTACTATCCATCTAGAATAGTATTACCTACAAATATATCAAAACACATACCATTATCCATCAAACAAACTTGGGTCCATTACCCAAACCTGGGTTCTCCAACTTCTCATGGCCATAACTCTCTAACCGTGAAGAGTTATGTGATGTTCCACATGCCACCGAAAATGAAATGACATGTACTATCCATATAGAATATTATTACCTTCAAATATATTAAAAATCATACCACTATACATGAAACAACCTTGGTTTCATTACCCAAACCTTTGTGCTACCAGACTTTCTCCAAGGGTTGACATCAATGAAAACCAACCTTAATCAACAATCTCCCCCTTTGGCATTGATGGAAACACTCTGATGCAATACTGAAATCATGTCATGCAATACTGAAGTCATAACACTCATGCTCCCTCTGGAACCATGCCTCTTTCCTCTGCATCTCTATGACCATTTCTCCCCCTGGAATCATGCCTCTGTCCTCTGCATCTGATAAACATCTCCCCCTTTGTCATCAATGAAAAATGTATCTTTTCATCCATGGCTTCTCCCCCTAACTGAACTGTCTGATCTCCCAACCTGAACTGTCCTCTTTATGGTGCTTCCTTGTGTTCATCGAAGACATATAAGATAAGCATTAAAAAAAAATCATTTTGGAGTAGAAATAACTCCGAGTTTCTAGCGAAGATACTCAAAGGATTCCCATGGAAGTGGTTTCGTAAAGATGTCTGTCGCTAGTTCTTTTGTGCCCACATACTCAACTCTGATGTTCTTTTCTGCAACTTGTTCCCGTAAAAAGTGATACTTGATTGGAATGTGCTTCGTCTTGGAGTGCATTACCGATTTATTTGAGATACTGATGGAGCTTGTATTATCATAATAGATTGGAATGGGCTCATCATACTCAACCTGTATATATCTTAGAGTTTGTTTCATCCATAGAACCTGTGTATAACATGATGCTGCTGCAATATACTCTGCCTCAGCTGTAGATAAAGATACTGATGATTGTTTCTTGTTTATCCATGATACTAAACAATTACCCAAGTAGAATGCTTCTCCACTGGTGCTTCGTCGATCATCAATGAAATCTGTCCAATCTACATCTATGTAGGCAATAAGTGATATATCATTTCCTTTTGGATACCATAATACAAACTTTTTTGTTCCTTTGAGATATATAAAAATCCTTTCCACTGCTAAGACATGTGTCTCTTTTGGTGCTGCTTGAAATCGTGCCACCTGTCCAACTGCCTGCATTAGATTTGGTCTAGATGTTGTCACATATAGTAGGCTACCAATCATTGACCTGTATTGCCTCTGATCTGTAGACTTTGAATCATCATCTTTGCTCAACTTGCAACTAGTTTGCATGGGAGTGATAATTGGTTTGCAATCTTCCATTTTGAACCTCTTTGACATTTCTCTGATATACTTCGCTTAAGAAATAAAAATTCCTTGGTTGTTTTGACGTATCTGAAGTCCCAGAAAGAAGGATAGATTTTCAAGTAATGAAATTTCAAATTCATTCTACATATCCTTTGCAAATTTCTGGCTTAACCTGTCATCATCACTACCAAAAATAATATCATCAACATAAAATTCAATTAATAAAATATTATCTTGACTTACCTTGATGTAGAGGTTGCTATCTTCCCTTCCTTTTCTAAACCCTGCTTGCTGTAAATATTTATCCAGTCTAGAGTACCATGCTCTAGGAGCTTGTTTTAGACCATACAAGGCCTTCTTTAATTTACACACATAATCTGTTTTCTCTGACAACTAAAATCCTTTTGGTTGTTCAATGTAGACTTCTTCTTCAAGTTCCCCATTCAAAAAAGATGATTTTACGTCCATTTGATACACTTTAATATTTTTGGAGCATGCATAAGCTAAAAGAAATCAAATTGCTTCCATTCTGGCAACTGAGACAAATTTCTCTTCAAATTCGATTCTTTCAACCTGTACATATCCTTTACATACCAATCTAGCTTTGTTCCTTGTAACCTGTCCATCTTCATTCAATTTATTCCTATATACCCACTTTGTGCGGATCACATTCTTATCTTTTGGTCTTGGAACCAATTCCCAAGTGTCATTTTTCTCTATTTGATCCAATTATTCATCCATGGCTTTATTCCAAAAATCATCCTTGCTGGCCACCTCAAAACAGGTTGGTTCAATTGTAGATGAGAGTGTTCGGTGCGTTTGTTCTGGTGAACATATTCTTCTTCTAGTCTCAACTCCTGCATCTTTGTTTCCGATAATCTGATCTGAAGGATGATTCTTCTGTACTCATCTGCTAGGTGTCTTTGGAGGCACTTGCTGAACTTGCTCTTCTGTTTCTGTCGGATCATCTTCATCTTCCCCTTCTAATTCTTTTTCATCTTCTGTTTCTTCTTCGTAAAGCCGTTCCATTGATTCATTTTCTTCTTTCTTTAATTATTGTCTACCTATTTCATCAATTATTATGTTGATGCTTTCCACAACTTTGTTCAATCTCAGGTTGTAACCCTTGTATGCTTTCCTTGTACTTGAGTAACCAACAAGTACTCCTTTGTCCACACGAGATTCAAACATTCCCATTCTACCATCTTCTATTTTGATGTAGCATTTGCTTCCAAAACTCTGAAGTGCTTCACATTTGCTGGTCTTTCTTTCCATAACTCGTAGGGAGTTTTGTCAGTGTTATTTCTGAGCATTACTCTGTTTTGAATTTGAACTGTTGTATGCATTGCCTGTGTCCAGAATATATTTGTCAATTTGGAATCCATTAGCATTGTGCGAGCCATTTCCTATACTGTCCTGTTCTTTCTTTCAACAACTCCATTATGTTGAGGTGTCCTAGCAATAGAGAATTGCCTTTTTATTCCATGACTGCTGCAGTAGTCCATAAATTACTTTGAAGTGAACTCTCCTCCATTATCAGATCTCAAGCATTTTGTTTTTCAATCCATTTGATTTTCAACCATTTCCTTGTAGATCTTGAAGTTTTCAAAAGCTTCTGACTTATTTTTGAGAAAGAAAACCGTAGTCATTCTTGTATAATCATCAACTAATAACATAAAGTATTTCTCACATTTAAAACCCTTTGTTGTAGTTGGTACAACTATATCAATATGCACGATTTCCAGTGGTCTTGTCGTTGAATACACCTTTTATTTGAACCTGGTCTTTGTTTTCTTTCCCTGTTGACAATGCTTGAATAAAATGGTTGTTGGTTTCGTGATCTGGGGAATTTCTATGGCTTATTCTCTTTTGCTAAATTTGATAAGGTTATCAAAATGTATGTGATCCATTCTTCTATGCCATATCCAACTTTCATCTTCCTTTCCTAGACAACACTTTTCATTTCCAATTTCACTTAACAGATATATGTTTCTTGAAGTTCTCGCAGCTGTAGCAATAAATTTTCCTGAACCTTCTTTTCTTATCTTTCACTTTTGTGAATCGAAAGTAACTTTATGACCTTGGTCACACATTTGACTCACACTTAGAATATTATGTTTCATATCTTCTACTAGTAGAACATTTTTTGTCTTTGTATTCTTGTTCCCAATTTTGACTGTGCCTTTTCCAATGATTTTAGTTGAATCATCATTTTTGAAGGAGACCGATCCATATATTTCCTTTTTTAATTTAAGAAACCTGTCTCTATCACCTGTCGTGTTTTGAACGACCACTGTTAACATACCAACTATGTTTTTTCTGCTTATCTTGTAGAGTGAGTGTGCATTCTTCATTGCTGTACTGATTCTGTTTTCTTATCCATGTCCTTTTCTGAGGTTCTTGTCTGTGATTGTTGTTGTTCTATTGTGGTTCTCTAGGAGGGATTGCCATTCTGCAATGTTTGGCCATGTATCCAAAGTTGTTACACTTGTAGCATTTCACTTCAGTGCTCAATGATTCAAACCTGTTGTAACTTTTTCTCTGTGTTTCACTAGGCCTTCTTGGATAACCCTTTTGTGTATGACTTTCAAAGTTGTTTATGTTCTTGTTGTTAGCTTTGCAATTCACAACTTTATGTCCAAAATTATTACATGCATAACATAAACCAAAAAGATAGTTTGATACCTAGGAGTTGAAGATCTTATGAAAGAAGGTGCATTTATGAATCCTTCTTCTTCCTTAGGCCTATCTATTTCCATCGGTCATTGATTCAAGTTTAAAGTTAATAAGAAAGTATTTCTTTGGGATTCATCCCATGCTGATAAAGGAAGACATTCAAAGTTTCAAAAATTATGGTTGGGTCCTTTTAAAATCGCTTTTGTCCTAGGCACAAATTCTTATCTTCTAAAAGACTTGGAAGAACGATTATTTTCCTATAGTACCAACGATTCCCACTTGAAACACTATGTGGAACCAATTTGAAGGTTGAATGCTGCATGAAATTCGCTGTTGTATTATAGTTTTCTATTTCTCTGTTTTGACTTTTCCTTACTGTTTTTCTTTTTCTGCTGTTTCGTTTCCGTTGTTTTTCTTTTATTTTTTTTCCTTTTTGTTTATTAGAAATAAACTTTGGATCAATTTCTCCACAACGATACTATTCTGTAAGTATTGTTGATCAATAAAAATCAAGTTACATAACTATCATGATGTCCCCCTTGTAGACATCACTGAAATTTCTTTCTGGTTCCAGTCATGCTGTTAGATAGATAATTGGATTTTCATCCCTAATTTATGCTTTCCCTTTCTTCCCTCCACCCTGAGATTCAAGAAAAGCATGCCATAAATATTTCTCCTTAAAACAATAAATAGTTTCACTTTGACCAATCGAATGTTATGCATACAGGAACAAATCCCTCATACATAAAACTTTTCATGAGCTATTCCCAAAGTCCCAGATCATTTTTTCCCTTAAACCACCTCACTCCCCCTGTTGCATAATCATTTTGGTAAATAATTTTTTGATATATGGTTCACCTGGTCCGCAAAACTAGACATTCCAAGTTCTTAATCTGTTGGAAACAGATTTCCCTGTGGAGTCGTCAGTTTATTGGCGCTTGAAAGCGCAACGATGAATACTGTGCTCACAAATGATTTTCAAGCTTTATTATTTATCTATATTAATAATATAGTAGTAGATGGTACCCCCTTGTTATACTTATGGCACTATGGTGGATACGCAACACTTATAGTTTGTTTGCCTATGTGATGGTAGCAACACCGTTTTCTACAGTTCATTTGTTTCAAATCATGCTTTAAAATGTTTATGATAATATGTGGTGGTTGGGTGATTAAAACATGGAGCTAAATGAATTGGATGATCTCTAATAAAAAATGATAATGCTGCCCTTTTGAATGAAAAAATTATACTCCAGTTTTAATGTTGTATTGCTCATGGAGAAAGTTGAGTGATATTGACCCTTGCTACTATGGTTATGCACATTGTTTGAGTTGCATAGTGGATTTTTTTCCTAGCACATTGTCATTCAAAGGAATTTGATATTGGCAAGGGGTGGTGCACTTTGTACTATCACGCACTTTGCAAAAGTAATATGGAAATTTTGGATTTTTGGTTGATTAATGGTTTGAATATAGTGCTATGGTGAGTTGGCTAGTGGGATTGGCTTGTACTAAAAATTGAATGAATATCTGAAGGGAGAAGAGACAGGCAGTAAATGCACGTCACTCAAACAACCCTCGAGCCCGTCAGCCTAGTCATTCTTGCATTTTTGGCTTTGGTAGTTGTTGCTGCTCTGCCTTTCCTAGTCGTGGAGGAAGTATATAGTATTGGGTTTTATCCTCACAAAGTTTTACAGGTATGGGTTGATCCAGGTGGATATAGTTGGCCACCAAACTTTTCCAACTCGCTCAAAATAGTTTTTTGGCAATTTTAACAATTTACTATTTTTAGCACTTTTTAACTTTCGGGGCCATTTTGAGGGCCTAAGTGAAGGTTTTTCAGGATATATATTCTCAATAATAACTAAAGGATCTGATTAAGCCCCCAAAATGAATCTCCTCAATGATACCTTTTCAATGATCTATTGTGCACTCCAAACAGAGATCGTATGCCAAAGTTACGCCCCCGGGAAGTTGATACACCAAACTACTCGAAACGGTGTCCACAAAACTGTTGGCTTTTCATCTTCTGGGGCTAGGGTTTTAGATTTTATTTATGATAAAAGGGCCTTTGGAGCCTCATTGTAAAATCATCTTCTCACAGATGTGAGTATCCGTCACATCTCTTCTATGAGATAAGCTTCCACCATTCTAGTGAGTCTTTCACTCTGTATTTTTATAGTCTTTGTACATTTTCGCTCATTAATAGAAAATGTACAAAGACTGTAAAAATACAGAGTGAAAGACTCACTAGAATGGTGACAATTTATATCTGAGAAAAGATGTGACGACTACTTGCATTCGTGAGAAGATGATTTTACAATGAGGCTCCAAAGGCCTTTTTATCATAAATAAAATCCAAAACCCTTGTTATTGGATAAATCCGTAAGTGCGGACACAAACCGATCTCCCTAGATCCACCTAGATCTAGAACAAAGCAAGACAGAATAATACTCTTTCCCTAGATTTTGACTATTGAATTAACTAGGAGGCAAGAAATAATAACATACCTTATTATCGCTTCCTATGGTCTTTGTTTCTCCTGCTTCACTCTAGTGCTCTCGTACAGTCAATACCAAGACAACACAAACCAACCAAAGTGAAGAAAGCACAATCTATTCAATAGTCAATCTATGTATATGATCAAGGAATTATACAATAAAGTGGAAAAAGCTTTATGTGAAAGGGACATATTACTGTATCATATTAATGGAAAGTAAAGATTACAACCTGAGCCTTGATGTCGCAAACTTCCTTTCGATGGCCCTTGGCTCTGACACACACACTTGCTCACTTGCATGAAGAAGATCAACTCCTTTGGATGAACTTGCTAGAGTCTCCTAGCTGCTGTAGCATCAGTCCTTCACACAATTCTTTCACTAATTCTCCAATGAATCTCTTGCTTTACCTTGCTTGCTTAAATTTTTCCATGAGAATTCTCTCAATATATAGGAGAGAATGAATTAGTTACTTGGATAAGAATGATCCCAAAATATCAAGGAATCTAGTACTAATATAACCATTCGAATGCCATCTCATCCTTCTAGAAGATTCCCTTCTAGAAGCTTCGAGAATTCATCTTTTTCCTTGCTTTAGAAAGAGTTCGCACCCTAGCAGTTCAACACAGTGTGAACTTCTCACACCCTGGCTTAAGGTAGCCTGCGAGAATCATGCATTCTCGCAGGAAAATATACTAGCAACCTGCAAACCTCCTTAAAAAATGATATTTCTGGAAAGAGAAGAAAGTAACTTTTCTCAGGAGAAAGTTCTGATGACGAGCCTGAGTACACCATCATCCATACATCATCATGATGACCAAAATCATGGGTAACAGAATGCCCCCCAAAGTATGAGTGTTGGAACCAGTGAAAACCGATAGACTTTGTAAGCTGCATGTGTGTGTCGAGAACCAGGAGCACACCTAATCGGAAACCTGCGAACAACCAAGCATCTGCAAAATATCATATATATCAATTTTGAGGTAGGCATTCCCATACTCAGATCACAGACTGATGACATTATAGACATGGGTCATGGCCACCAATCATACACTGTGGATCCATGCCGTCAAAATATAACATAGCCACCGGAATACACTGTGGATCTATGCGAGAAATTTCAAATCAAGACGACATAGCCACGAGACATACACAGTGGATCTATGTGTCGCAAATTATACATACTCCATCGCAACCTGGATCGCAAATATGATATCCAAGGTCTTCAATTTTGTCGCTCAAAGTACAAATCTAACCATGTGATTACATGTGTTGAAGTCGAACATGGTAGAAACCACGTGATTACCGATCATTGATGAAACCATTAACAAGTGTGAGGGAAATCACCATTGATGTCAATGACTCCCAAGGTACCATAGTACAATCCATCGAGTGTGAATAAATGAGTTGCAATCGAACATCTAATGGAATCTTTCGATCAGGGGTCAATGATGTAAACCCACTGTCGAAAGCAAGGAAACCTGCCATTGAGGCATGCAAGCTCCAAGGTACTAAATAATTTCTAAGTCTTGATTCCAGATAATGAGCTGGAGTCGACGGAACAAAACTCGTCACAGGAGGGCCTTGAGGTATCCCCCATCAATGACACGAAATGAGTAACATATTTTTAAAGTGAAACAGAGTAGGACTTGGACACAGGGAAGGCCGACACGGAGAGAATGGATAACTGCAGATGGCCGACTCAATATAGGTTTCATATGGACTTCTCTTGAACATATGAATGACACGACCAATGATTTGGAAACATTGACTCAAAGACGACACAGGGAATGATGATGCAGGCGAGGACATGTCTCCTAGGCGTCCAACTCACCCGCTCTCAGGATCGATCAAAAATCCCCTTTTGCTAAGCCGAAGTGGCTCCTTGGATTCCATCGGGAATCTCTGCTAAAAACCCGATCCACAGGTCCTTTAATTCCCTGTCACGGCCTCTGCACCTAACCGTGTTTGTCCCCGACTCTGTTTCAGGGTTTGGGGTTTTGTCCTTCTTGATGTCGAGAGTCACTGTCCTCTCGAATCCCCGATCACCGATGGGACAAATTTTCGATGCGCCCCTTTTCCTCAACCCCTTTTAGCTGTGCTGCTGGTCCACATGACCTGCCTTCATATGACCACAGTCATAGGCTCCTATCGGGATTTCGGTCTTTGCTATGCCAAAATGCACTTGCCCTTTGGATCCACGATCCTCTGATTCCCGACGTGCTCATCACGCACCAGCCCTCTTGACTAGGCTCTTGGCCTATACGAACTTGTCCCCATGACCTCAGTCTTACCTCTTCGTCGGGGTTTTGGGGTTTCCAATGTCCAAATGAAATGGTCCTCAGGACTCGCGATTCCTCGAATCCTGACCAATATGACCATTATCCTCGTGACCATAGTCCTGTCTCCCGTCGGGGCTACGAGGTTTCAAATGTCAAAGATATTTTGCTCACAGGATTCCCAATTCCTCGAATCCCGACTCTCTAATCTGCTGACAGTTGGCCCCTCACAATGGCACTGTCCTCCTCCTCTGCTGTGCTGACAGCTGGATCCCACTCATCGGGGTATCGCGTTTCACGATTCCAAAGTGTACAAACAACTTGTCACTAGGATCTCCGATATCCCGATGAACCAAACACCGATGGATGGCTTCCTTGTTGGGACTTTTCCCGATGATGTTGATCGCTGCCACGCGTCCTTCCAGATGGACGGTCCCGATTCCTACGGGAATTTGAGAATTTCGATGTCCCCACTCCTTTGTCCTCAGGAACTACTATTTCCCGATGCCGAATATGTCGACGATCGCTCAATCTCCGCCACGTGTCTCCACCAACAGATGGTCCATATCCTCTTCTCTCCACCGATCCGACGACTGCTGCTACTCCTCCTAAGATTCTGCGCACTCCTTCCTCCTAGACTTGGGAGAATTTCAAAATCCCAAAGGCCTCAACCTTTGCTTCGTCTCTGCAAACTCCCCGACTGTGAGTTCTCGACTGTGCGCGTAAAAACGCTGCCCCTCCTGAGCTTGGGAACTTCGAACTCTCCAAAGAGTTCTTCCGCCTCTGCACTCCTTGCAGCCTGACTCTGTGCTTGAAAGCGCTCACCCTCCAGAGCTTCTACGCCCGAATCCTCAAGGGACTTTTGGACTCCTGCGCCACTATAGGGTCTTCACACACCCAAAGTGATATCTCTCCTGAGCTTCTCAAATACTCAAACCCCTAAGGGATTTTCTTCTGTCTTTCTTCCTTTCTCCCACAGATGGAGAAATATGATGCCCTCCTGGCTGAACTTCACTCCAGCAACCTCTTACTGAGTCTTCTGGGTATTCAGTAACCCAACAAAGATCCCTCAGTGGATTCTTCCTCTACGTTCCAGAACTCAAAGAGTTCTTCTCTTCTTCTCTTCTTGTGCCTACCTGCACACAGACTCAAATGCCCACCTGGAAGAGTGTCTTATTTTTTCCCACAGAACACTCAACAGTTCTGTCTTCTCTCGTGCACTACTTGCACTTGCTCGATGCCCTCCTGGTAGAGATCTCAGAATCCTCAGTGATTCTGCTCTCTTTGAACTCACAACAGAGTTCCTTCCAAACGCACCTTGTGCCTGTGCTCAATTCCCACTTGGCAGAGCCTCTACAAAATCCTTAGTGATTCTGTCTGAAACTGTGTCCATCATACGCAGCCTTGCCTCCAAGGTGTTCAACAACATTGAGGTATTCTTCCTGAGTTGATTGACTCCAGTTCCTGTGCCGCAACACGTCTTTGTTTGAACCCACAGTGTTCAGAAGTGCAACCTCTGTGCATTGGTATTCAGGGACCGTAGCACTCTGTCATGCCCTCCTGACATGAAACCTCAAAGACCTCTCAAGCTTGAAACCAAACAACTCCTGCAGAATGCATCAACATAACATACATCTACAACATACATAGAGAACACACACAGACATCCACATAACACACAGTAATGCAGGAAAAATTGCTCTTTTGTATTAAAATGGTAAATGCCTGTAATTACAAGGTGTTTTCAATCTCTCTCTGGCTCTACTCTGACTTCTTACCCATCTAACTAAAAAATGAGATATGAAAATCTCTTTTACCTGAGGGGGCTCTTTGAGCGCTTCCCTCCAACATACCTACCCTATTCAATTGCATTGAATGGGATGTCTAGTCCAGAATCAGATCTAGATCTCAGCCATCCAAACATTAATGGCCGATCGACCTAATGCCTGCACAAAGGCACGAATTCTATGGCTCACCAGCCTAGACATTTAAGTTTACATTGAATTCAAATTTCAAATGAGGAATGCGCCTCTCTTCAGCTTGAATGCACGCGCTCGACATGGCTGGCTGGCTGACATGGAGAGATGCTCCTGCATCAAACTCCTCAGCTGCAAAATCATGAGCTCCTGCTCATGCGCTTCCCCTCTAAGCTGTTGGAATCCTGCTGGATCCCAAATAAGTCTTCAGAGCTTTCCATCTGCTCCATCTTCCTGCTGCTGTTGCTTCTGCGCTGTTGCTGCTCTCCTTCTACCCAGTCTCTCCTCGTGGGCAGGTTTTGCTGATCGGATCATCAGCTCCATGATCTCTTCGATCACTGCATCTAGCTGCTCCCATGGCTGGCTCTGCTTTTGCAGTCTCCTCAGCTGCAAAATTTTTTGGCAATTGGGTAGATCATCATGATCTCCGTGCCTCCTTCATTAGTCTCTAACTTCACCTGTTGGATGTTCACACCCTGGACTTTCACCCTTTCCTCCAGGGCTTCAATTTGTTTCCACAGATCAGCAAAACAAATGTTGTCTGCCTCTTCTTCTCCCTCTTCTTCTGCAACCTCCCATGTTGCAGTCTTTTCAGTCTCATGGCTGAAAATATCGAGCCATTCCTCAGAATGATCGTCATCCTCTTCTGCTTCTTTTGCTGTTAGCTTCAACGCTACAACTTCTGGGCTGAATATGTTGAGACATTCCTCCGAATGCTCATTCTCCCCTTCGTCCACTTGTGCTTGTGCTTGGGCAGTCTCAAACACCTGCTCCAATTCTTTTTCTTCCCTGACAGTCATCGTCAGCTGTGACCGTTCTTCTGCTGTTTCCGCATCATCTGCAACACATGCCTTTGCCTCCTCCTGGGAAAATGGTAGGGATATTCCAATTCCCCCAATCATTAGAAGATTTCTCATATCTTCCTCCTCTGTCAGCTGCACCTGTTGATCTAAATCCATCTCTGAATCTATGAGACCCTCAGACAGTCTCATATGCTCGGTTAGCTCCTCAGGCTGCTCAAAATTTACCTGCTCATCCCTGCCCACGCTTCCGCTGCTTCCCTAGAAGACTATGATATCAACCGATCCCATCTTCCTCAACACTCCTTGCTGAATTGAACTCACCTCCGAGTCCATGAGACCTTCAGATGGTCTCAAATTCTCATCTCTTCCCACCTGGCAATATGAGATGCTTCCGCTGCCCTTCTGGCAGTCTGTGGAATCAACTAACTCCATCTCTGTTTCCTTGCCCGCCTGACAAACTGGAACCCTTTCGCTGCCCTCCTGGCAGTCTGTGAGATCCCGTAGTGACCTCATCTCATTGCCCAACTGACAATGTGAAATTCCTTGGCTGTCCTCCTGACAGTCTGTGAGATCCCGCAGTGATCTCAATTCATTACCCTCCTGGAAATTTGGAATTTCATCTCTGACCTCCTGGCAGTGCTTGAGATCATTAGCTGATCCCAATTCATTTTCCAAATCATTGAGACTTTCCCCAGTCTCTGGCTCACATACCTGAACCATCTTCTTATCCTGCAGCAGCTTCAGTTCGAGCCTCGCTAATTCTCTCTTTATATATGTGAGCTCTTCATCCATGTCCTCTTGGCTCCATAGCTCTCTCCTCCCAGCATACCTACGACCTTCAGTAGCCATGTTGCTGCCTCTTTTTTCCTTCCTGGAAAATATGCTACTGTCACTCCGCATCTTGAGTGTGTCCAGCTTCATCCTTCAGTCCTCCTGACTGTCTTTTCGACTGCTGCCTTCTTGCAAGAAATCGTCACAGAGTCCTCCAACGCTCTGTCTTCTTCAACCTTCTCTCCTTTTATTGAAATATACAAACAAAGTCTCTTCTCTGATACCACTTGACGCAGGCGAGGACATGTCTCCTAGGCATCCAACTCACCCGCTCTCAGGATCGATCAAAAATCCCCTTCTGCTGAGCCGAAGCGGCTCCTTGGATTCCATCGAGAATCTCTGCTAAAAACCCAATCCACAGGTCCTTTAATTCCCTGTCATGGCCTCTGCACCTAACCGTGGTTGTCCCTGACTTTGTTTCAAGGTTCGGGGTTTTGTCCTTCTTGATGTCGAGATTCACTGTCCTCTCGAATCCCCGATCACTAATGGGACAAATTTTCGATGCGCCCCTTTTCCTCAGCCCCTTCTAGCTGTGCTGCTGGTCCACATGACTTGCCTTCATATGACCACAGTCATAGGCTCCTATCGGGATTTCGGGCTTTGCTATGCCAAAATGCACTTTCCCTTTGGATCCACGATCCTCCGATTCCCGATGCGCTCATCACGCACCAGCCCTCCTGGCTAGGCTCTTGGCCTATACGACCTTGTCCCCGTGACCGCAGTCTTACCTCTTCGTCGGGGTTTCGGGGTTTCCGATGTTCAAATGCAATGGTCCTCAGGACTCGTGATTCCTCGAATCCAGACGTGCCCTTCACGCGTTATCTCCCCTAGCTAGCTCCTGGCCAATATGACTATTATCCTCATGACCATAGTCCTGTCTCCCGTCGGGGCTACGGGGTGTCAAATTTCAAAGATCTTTTGCTCACGGGATTCCCGATTCCTCAAATCCCGACTCTCTAATCTGCTGACAGTTGGCCCCTCACAATGGCACTGTCCTCCTCCTCTACTATGCTGACAGCTGGCTCCCACTCATCGGGGTATCGCGTTTCGCGATTCCAAAGTGTACAAAGAACTTGTCACCGGGATCTCCGATATCCCGATGAACCAAACACCGATGGACGACTTCCTTGTCAGGACTTTTCCCAATGACATTGATCGCTACCACACGTCCTTCCAGATGGACGGTCCCGATTCCTCCGGGATTTCGAGACTTTCGATGTCCCCACTCCTTCATCCTCAGGAACTCCGATTTTTCGATGCCGAATATGCCGACGATCGCTCGATCTCTGCCATGTGTCTCCACCAACGGACGATCCAGATCCTCTTCTCTCCATCGATCCGACGGCTGCTGCTGCTCCTCCTAAGCTTCTGCGCACTCCTTCCTCCCAGACTTGGGAGAATTTCAAAAGCCCAAAGGCCTCAACCTTTGCTTCGTCTCCGCGAACTCCCCGACTGTGAGTTCTTGGCTGTGCGCGTAAAAACGCTGTCCCTCCTGAGCTTGGGAACTTCGAACTCTCCAAAGAGTTCTTCTGCCTCTGCACTCTTTGCAGCCTGATTCTGTGCGTGAAAGCGCTCACCCTCCGGATCTTCTGCGCCCGAATCCTCAAGGGACTTTTGGACTCCTGTGCCACTATAGGGTCTTCGCGCACCCAAAGTGCTATCTCTCCTGAGCTTCTCAAATACTCAGACCCCTAAGGGATTTTCTTCTGTCTTTCTTCCTTTCTCCCATAGATGGAGAAATATGATGCCCTCCTGGCTGAACTTCACTCCAACAACCTCTTGCTGAGTCTTCTGGGTATTCAGTAACCCAGCGAAGATCCCTCAGTGGATTCTTCCTCTACGTTCCAGAACTCAAAGAGTTCTTCTCTTCTTCTCTTCTTGTGCCTACCTGCACACAGACTCAAATGCCCACTTGGAAGAGTGTCTTCTTTTTTCCCACAGAACACTCAACAATTATGTCTTCTCTCATGCACTACTTGCACTTGCTCGATTCCCTCCTAGCAGAGCTCTCAGAATCCTCAATGATTCTGCTCTCTTTGAACTCACAACAGAGTTCCTTCCAAATGCACCTTGTGCCTGTGCTCAATGCCCACTTGGCAGAGCCTCTACATAATCCTTAGTGATTATGTCTGCAACTGTGTCTATCATACACAGCCTTGCCTCCAAGGTGTTCAACAACCTTGAGGTCTTCTTCCTGAGTTGATTGACTCCAATTCCTGTGCCGCAACACATCTTTTTCTGAACCCGCAGTGTTCAGAAGTGCAACCTCTGTGCACTGGTATTCAGGGACTGCAACACTCTATCATGCCCTCCTGACATGAAACCTCAAAGACCTCTCAAGCCTGAAACCAAACAAATCCTGCAGAATGCATCAACATAACATCAACATAACATACATCTACAAAATACATAGAGAATACACACAGACATCCACATAACACACAGTAATGTAGGAAAAACTGCTCTTTTGTATTAAAATGGAAAATGCCTGTAATTACAAGGTGCTCTCGAGCTCTCTCTGGCTCTACTCTGACTTCTTACCCATCTATCTACAATGAGATATGAAAATTTCTTTTACCTGAGGGGGCTCTTTGAGCGCTTCCCTCCAACCTACCTACCCTATTCAATTGCATTGAATGGGCTGTCTAGTCCAGAATCGGATCTAGATCTCAGCCATCCAAACATTAATGGCCGATTTACCTAACACCTGCACAAAGGCACGACTTCTATGGCTCACCAGCCTAGACATTTAAGTTTACATTGAATTCAAATTTCAAATGAGGACTGCGCCTCTCTTCAGCTTGAATGCACGCGCTCGACGTGGCTGGCTGGCTGACGTGGAGAGATACTCTTGAATCAAATGACCTTGTAGCAAATCGAATGAGAGATAATTGGATTTCCCAAACCGGTTTCAAATGTAATGAATAGGGGGTGTCATTTTCAATAGCGACACTTACTGCCAATAAATACGACGATGAAAACATATCCCTTTCCCAAATTTTCCCCCACCATTTCTGGCGAGTACCTCTTTATTTTTACACAAGCTTGAGGAGGATAACATATGCTTGTTGATGTAAGCTCATCCTTCGGACGAGTCCCTCAGAGAATGTTTAACGAACCCTAAGAAGGAGTGGTTCGGTCCCATCACGGGTCTGTTAATGTTTGTTTAACGATTCCAGAGATAGAAAACTCAAAGGTTTTTCAAGATTATAGAGTTTGGAAAAACATTTAAAAGAGAACTCTCTCAGTTTCTTTTTCGTAAAGTAGTCTGGACAAGACCGAAAACGAGATAAATTATCGCTCACAAGACGCGTACTTCAAATACTTTATCGAGCGTGAGAATAGCAAGGTCGCTCGACGATCTTTTCATGGTTAGAGAGTCTGAAAAGAGCTTAAAGAGGACTCCAGGGGGGTTCCTTTTTCGTATAACCTTGTTGAGCCCGAAAAAGTGATAAAAGTATGCTCGACTGCATTCTCATGTATTTACGAGCGCAAGAACGGACAAAAACGACGCTCGAGGTTTTATATAAAAACCATAAAAAATAATAAAAAACACGCCATAATGAAGAAAAATATGTCCATATTCTTGTATTTAATCATCAAAGTCATCATGCCTGCAAATCATTACACTCAACATGACATTAAGGATTAGGTTTAATCGATACATAATCATAAAAAACCCAAAATGATATAGTAAAAGTAAATAAAATGAGTAAATACTCTTTTTTACCACATAATGAATTCCCCAAACATGGGTGACATGGGTTGATTTTCTAGAAAAAAGAGGTCGTCAATGGTGATAGCAAAAAGCTAAGTAAATGTGGGAAACAAATAATTTTTACAATTACCAAATAAATAAATAATAATTTGGGATGAGTGTACAGTTACAGAAATGGGTGCCCCGATGAAAGATGGCTTGGCCTGTGAGGGCACAAGTTGCGTGGAGAGATGGTGGAGGTGGGGGCCCCATGGGTGAGTTTTTGTATGAGGTAAATTAATGGAGGGAAATATGCAGATGGGAAAACTGATTGTGGATGAAAAGGGGGTTTAATGATGTTGCGGAGGTGTAGGAAAAAATAGACCTAGGATTCCATTAGGAAAGCTAGAAAAATCATGAGGAGTATGTGGCTGATTCTCAGAAATGCATAAGAATATAGAGACTCCCATCCCTAATGGGAAATAATCATGACTGCCAAAGTGCCAAGGGGGACTATGAATGGGACAACTCATGTGGGGGAGAGTGCTACCGGGTGATAGTACCGAAATGTAGCAGAGGTGACAGTACTGCAGAGATGGATGTAGGGACCCTGAAGGAGAATGTAGAAGGGTGGTACTGGGAGATGCAAGTGATATTCAAAGGGAATGATTACATGATAGTGTCAGTGATATACCTGAAGGGGATGCACTGTTTTGTGATGACCAAGTACCTTCACAAATTAAAACCAAATACCCGATGTGAACAATATCTAAAGATAAAGAACATATAACAATTATTTGGTAATTTTGAACATGAGAATGCGTACCTGGACATGACGTGATAAAAATTCTCCTCTGGGGAAAATTGCAGATGGTGACCCGGGGAATATGACTGTGTAGGTGGTGGGACCCTGATCCCATGGCTGAAGACATATATAAAAAAAGATACTATGAGCTTCTATAACTGAGTTTGGAAGTTTGGAAAAGGGGACTATATATAGTTGTAGGGCCCACAATGCCACCTCATTTGTACCTGCTGCTATAGTGAGTGGATGAGAGGATTTTGAGGAGTTTTGAAGATTACGGGAGTTCTAGATGGCCGATCCAAGATTTGTGAGAGTTAGGTTAGTAGTCTCAGCCTCCTGCATAGTAGATAGTGTCTATTTGTTGGGTTAGGGTAATACAGGTGGTCGTACTAGGGTATTTTTTAGGGATGGGCCCACTAATGCTCAAGAGAAGGAAGGATACTTGTGTGAAGGTGCGTGGGTATAATTCTATATCGCACACATGATGTGTGGTTGTGTTGAATACAGTTGCGCATGGAGGCGCGTGGGTGGGAAAAACAACTGCACATTTGATGCGCGCATGTTGGAAATACAGCTGTGCACTATGCATAGTTGTTTCTCAGACAACAACGCACTAATGCATCGTTGTGTAGAGAACAAGTGTGCATGTGTGTGCACCTGTGGGTGTGACAACAGTGCATTGATGCACATCTGTTTCTCCTATAGTTGTGCATGGATGAGAAACTATCTGAAGAACATGGGCGCATATGTGCATGCATGTGGGTGTGACAACGATGCACTTGAGGCGAAGCTAAGGCATTTTGTGAAATCTTGAATTTTTGGATTATTTTGGATAAATGATGATTGTTGACCAAAGGTTTCTGTGTGAATGAAGGTGATCAATTCATCATGCTAGTCCACTAGAGGGAGCGATATTGGGAGTGCCTACAGGAGGCAATGAGAGATGAGCCAGGTATTCAGAGATGCTTGACAGTCTGTGGACTTCTCAAGTTCTTCGACTGCCCGCTGATATGATCGCAGGACTACCTATTATAGTATATGTTATCAATGTGGAGCACTGATCTATAGTGCTTGATTGTGCGAAGGAAACATCTGACATTCTCAGCTGTTGAGGATGTGTATTTATTGACGAGGCTCCCCTTTAGGGGAATGGTTTTCCTGTTGACCCCCAGTTTCCAGGGGATGTGAGGTTTATAGACATGGAACGATGTTATTGTATGAGGTTGAACTTGATGTCAGGTTCAGTTGTCTGCACTAATGTGATGAATGCACTCTTGCATCAGTTAATCACGGCCATGATCGAGAGGATCTATGGATCCTTAGCTATTCAGTGGATTTCTGGAGGTTAGTTGAGGGTTATGTAGATAGTCCTCGATGGGGAATTTTTCATCTGGGGCTTGATGTTGCATGCCATGATGATGGGACAGCTCCACCGGTGTTAGACCACCGACTCTGGTGAGTTTTCCTTTGGATCCATTTTGGTAGCATGGTTTTTGGAGAGGGTGCCCATGTTGCACCCTAGGGTGTTTTTGCTGCCTGCAGGGCCACAAGAACCACAACTTATGTCGTGGGCACAAATTTTGGTACGACATGGAGGGGGGAGGGTGGTCACTATTTTATGACCATGTTGGCCCATGTGTGGTGCCACATGCCATATATTATCTTGCGATTCTCATATGGGGGAATGGATTTCCGGCATGACCTAGACATGGTTTTGCCTCCCGGAGAGGTTTGGGACTAGAGAGTTATGTTTGTTCGTTTATGTGTTTGTAATTTTGATAGTGTAGAATATGTTTATATGTATATGGATGTTGACTCTATCTTTGTTTTTTTGGTTGCATATGTGGGGTTGGGAGGTAGATATGGTTGAGGTGTCGGTGCGCCAAGGGCTAGTGAGACCGCCGTGGGTGGGTGAGCGAAGTTGGAGGGATGAGGTTGGTGAAAGGCCAGAACATGAGGAAAGGGTCGGTCAAAGACGTTGGTTTGATGACCCAGGTACGGGGCCATCACGGGCTTTGCAGGTAGAGACTGGTGAGGAGATATATGATCTCCAACGTCCATTGGAGTTGGTGTTACAGGGTGTTCTTGAGGGCATGTGGTCCCATATATAGGACGATAAAGTCATGGAGGAGTGTGTGGGTGGCCCTGCAAAGTGGAGGACCCTAATCTGCAAAGCACTCCCCTTGGACCTGGAGGACCCCTAGCTAGTGGGACACCTCCTGCTGACGGAGGACTTGGTGGGGGAGTTCTGGGGGCACCATGAGTGTCGGTTATGTATTTTTGTATTTATATAGGTCTGCGAGCCCATTTTTTATAGAGTAGTATGACACCCATTTTGTATAGGGTAGGGGCTACCCATTTTGTACCTATAGGAGTGAGGGGGCTCATTGGCCTATGGGCGATGTATGGATTATACTTTGCTGTAAACATTTATGGTACTTGTGATCAACATCTCTCTCTCTCTCTCTCTCTATATATATATATATATATATGGATACATATTTTGAGATCTTTGCAATGTTTACATGTGTGTATTTTTTGTGATGTGTTTTTATGATGTCTAATCTATATGCTGTGACCGATGTGTGATGATTTATGTATATTTAATGATGTCTTGATGTGATAAATGCCAATCTAATACTAGGTTATCCATGTTATCTGCTACTTGATTAAATTGTTGTGGAATATGTGTAAATGTAATGGAATCAAAGTTGCGAGATAAGAGTCTAACTTGCAGGTATTTGTGATAGAGGCAAGGATTGCCAACATGATATACATTATTGAGCTACAGGATGACAAGCTCGGAATATAAAAAAATGATAAGGTGACGAATGTGGAGGTGACTGGCCTTGGTAGGGAGACTAATGATGGTTTCATATTCTTCTTGGTTGTTGGTGGCTAAGCCCAAACATATCCCACTGGAGTGGAGCAGTTCACGTGAGAGGGTGTAAAGGGCCCAAGCGGCCAAAGAGATATTCAATGTCCAATGGCTAGCTCCGTTAGCGTAACTGATGTGGTAAGCCAATGGAGGTGGAATATTTCAATAATACGAATGGTAGATCAAACATGAGGCGTGGAGGAAACAAAAGAATACTAAAAAATCTACAAATGTGTACAAAGAAAAATCCTAGTGTAGAATGGCTATGCTTAGGTGTAAAAATTCTTTAAGTACCACCCATTAACAGGTTCATTGAGAGGATAACCTTTTGGTGAGGCCAGTATGTAGGCACCTTTAGCGAGGCAGTTTTGTACTATGTAGGGTCCATGCCATAATGACTCAAAATTCCCATGGCTGAGAGTATCGTGAGCGATATCGTAGGCTAAGACAATATCTCCTTCGCTGAATGAGAGAAGTTTGACATGGTGGTCAAAGGTTGCTTTGGACCATTTTTTAGCTACCTCATTGTTCTGTAATGAAGATCAACGATCTTCATCTAGTTATTCTAAGGTCAACAAGCATTACTCCATTGGAGTAGTGTCAGGTAATATCTCGATGGCGATGCACAATGTGGGAATTTAACACTCAATGTGGAGGGTGGATTTGATCCCATGGATGACATGAAATGGTGTAAAACCGGTGGCAGTTTTAACTATCGTGCAATAATCCCATAGTGATGAAAACAACATATGATGCCAACTGGTCTTATGTTTGTTAACAATGTGTTGTAACATGGTTTTGAGGAATTTGTTAATAGCCTCGACTTGTCTGTTGGAATGGGGGTAGTATGGGGAGGAAAAATCATGGGAGAAGGCTAATCTTAAGGAGAGTTTGACAAAGATCTCATTCTCAAAGTGATACTATGATCGTAGACCAATTGTAGTGGAACTCTGAAATGGGTAATAATGTGATTGAAGAAAAAACGTGTTGTTGTGTCAGCGGTATTGTTGAAGGTGGGCATGGCTTCGGCCCATTTGGTAAAGTAATCAACTGCCACGATGATGTTCTTTTGTCTATTACTGGATGGAGGGTTTCAATTCATAAAGTATATGCCCCATTTGTAGAATGGGTCGACGATGATGACCAGATGGAGAAGAGTGGGTGGCGCTCATGCTTTGTTTGCAAAAATATGGAATTTGTCACATCGCTTGACAACATGGATGCAATCATGAAACAATGTGGGCCAAAAGTAGCCTACTCGAATGATTTTATAGGTGGTGGACATACATGAGAGGTGGTCCCCACAAGCGCCACTATGGCAATCGTTCAAGACTCTGTCTTCTTTGTCGATGGTCAAACATCGACGGAGTATGGTGTCAACCCCACATCGGTACAAAATGTCACTGATGAGGAGATACTGAGGGGCTTGGTGGAGAATGCACTGACATTCATCTCTAGAGAGATGAGACCAAAACTTCTATGTCCAAAGGTATATAAGGAGGTCTCCATACCAAGGGTTATCCGAGGGGATGTAGAAGAGGTGTTCGTCGAAAAAAATTGTATTGACGGGTGAATCTTTGGTGTCCGAGGGAAACGTTGTGATGAGTTCGGCAAGAACAAGTGATTTATTTATTTTGGGAGTTGATAAATTTAGGTCGTATTCCTAAATAATGATGACCCATCGGGAAAATTTCCCATTAATTTTTCGGTGAATAAGCAAGTACTGCATGGGGTTGGAATCTGCCACGACTTTGGTTGTACGAAGCAAGATATAATGATGCAATTTTTGGACTACGAGGACAATTGCGAGAGCGAGTTTCTCCTCATGATTTTAATTTAGGGGTGCTCCTGAAATATTTTTACTGATGTAGTAAATAACATGCTCGCGACCATCATCTCCTATTTGGATGAGAACCCCTGCTACTGAGATGGCTGAGGCTGACAAGTAGAGTGTTAAGCCCTAATATTGGCTCATTACCTCTTAATTGGGGCATATTAGATTAGTAATATTATTTTATTTATGTCGTCTTTAGGCCATTAGTTGTAATTATACCTCCTAGTCTCCTATATATACCAAGGAGACATTTTCATTTTGAATCATCTTGTACTTGAACATTTAAGTGGGGTAAAAGGAGGTTGCCCCCTCAAAGAGGCTTATTATCTGAAATTCTCTCTTTTTCAAGGCATTGATTACTTTTTCTGAGGATTTTCTATGCTATATTGATATTTGGTTCTTAACATATGGTATCATAGCTCAAGGTCTTGGGGTTTCACTGCTACATCTGAGGCACCTTGGAATTTTCTCTATAACTTATTTTCTACAACGTTTCATAAGGAACGGCTTGGAGGATATTTAGTAGACGGATCAAGGTACGTTGGGTTCAAAATGCAGCTCCTGAGGCCTTATTCTTTCATATATACAACCTGTTCAAGCTAGGGTTCTGGAATCATCCCAAACTGAGTCATTACATAATTTTCGCTATAAAAATTTTTCTATAACGTTTTATACCCTAAGATCTAGAAGATATTTACAGATATTAGTAAGGTATCGGTGGTAAAAGTTCATATTCTGGGTCATCTTAAATTTGTAGATACACCCTGTGTAAGATAGGGTATCTGACTAGTCCTATTGACTAGTCTCAAGAAGGTGTTCCAGGTAAAACAATCATAACTTCTTCCTAGAGTATCCAAATTGCATGGGACTAGTTGC
>ML778464.1:612540-657116 GCA_009831015.1 Picea engelmannii
TGACGAGGAAGGAAAAATCATATTGGAGCCTGAAGCCATCACCGACACAAGAATTCGCCAACTGAGGAATAGATCCATTTCAGAGTATCTCATTAAATGGAGGAAACTACCGGCTGAAGATTCCACTTGGGAAGATGAGTCTTATATATATAAGCATCCAGAGTTACTCAAGTGTTGCGGACAACACTTGTCTCAAGGGGAGGGGTATGTTAAGCCCTAATATTGGATCATTACCCCTTAATTGGGGCATATTAGATTAGTAATGTTATTTTATTTATGTCGGCTTTAGGCCATTAGTTCTAATTATACCTCCTAGTCTCCTATATATACCAAGGAGACATTTTCATTTTGAATCATCTTGTACTTGAACATTTAAGTGGGGTAAAAGGAGGTTGCCCCCTCGAAGAGGCTTATTATCTGAAATTCTCTCTTTTTCAAGGTTTTGAGTACTTTTTCTAAGGATTTTATATGCTATATTGATATTTGGTTCTTAACATAGAGGATGTAATCACGATCATAATCAGAAGGACTAATCAAAGTGGCATTGGATAGCACTTCTTTTAAACCATCAAAATAGGTTTGGGTATGTTCATCCCATCGGAATGGGATATCATGGTGTATTAAGCGAAGGAAACCATGCACGTGTGTGGCATAATCTGGGACAAAGCGACGTAAAAAGTTGGCTTTGCCTTGGAGATTGTGCAGTTGGCACAAATTATGAGGTGGTAGAATTTATGTGATAGCGTGGACCTTCAAGGGGTCCACTATGATGTCATGTTGGGAGAAAATGAACTCAAGCAGGCATTCAGTGGTGACGCAAAATACACACTTGAGGGTGTTCAAACGAATATTATACTGGTGACATATTTGAAAGAAAACTCGTAAGTCATCTAAATGTTGATTTTGTTTCTTGGACCGAGCAGTGAGGTCATCCAAGTAAGTGAGGATGATGCAAACAAGATCATGGAAAACATAAGTCATGGCCTGGTGGAATGTCGTGCCTACGGTTTTAAGCCAAAAGGCATGACACAATAAGAAATAGTACCCCACGGGGTAGTAAATGCGGTTTTATACTGATTTGTTGGGTGGATCTGGATTTGATTATAACCGGAGAAGTCATCCATGAAGGATAAGGCCTCGTGGATGGCACAATCATTGATAATTTTGTCAAAAAAGGGGTTGGGAAGTTGTCTTTGGGACACATGTGATTAAGATTGCGAAAGTCAGTGTAGACGCGAATATTGCCCTATTTTTTGTTAACGGGGACTGGGTTGGAAACCCATGAGGTATACGCATTGTAGTAAATGAAACCTGTGGCGCGTAACTTTTTTTCTCAGCTTTGGTAGCCACAACTTTGGATGGGTGAACTGGGCATTGCTTTTGATGGACTAGGGTGACATCTGGCCATTTATCGATGCGATGTTCAACGATAGAAGGATCAAGGCCAGGCATCTTTGTATATCACTAGGAAAAAATATTCCAGTATTCTTGAAAGAGAGCTTTGTAAGTTGTAAGTTCTTTAGGAGAGAATGTAGTGCCTATGGTGATTTCTTCTATGATTCTGAGTTTGACGAAAATGTCCATTTTGATAGTTGGGGAGATATTGGCCAGGTTTCCTTCTTCAAAAGCATCGGGGGTAGGGATAGGGTTGTTGAACCAATCTATATGCTCTCATGGGATGAAATCCTTGGTCTCGATTGCACATATGGAGGCTTGGCTAGGAGGTCAAAGGCATCTCATGAGAGAAAAAGTGCTCTGTGATGGAGCACATTCAATGGGAAATTGGGAGAAGAGAGTTCCTCTAGGATATCTTCATCGCAGTGGAAAATGCAAGAATATAGGGGATCCAGGGAGGGAACAGGGGTGACTGTCACTATGTGATTTTCTTCAGGTGGTAAAGACGTAGAGGGGGTATTATGAATATGGTGTGATGACTCACTTGACATAAACCAAATGTCCAGACACTATGGGGAATAAACTGTGGTAGGGGGTAATATTTCATGTGGGAAATGAACTGGGGAATTGAGAGGATTTGGGGGAAGATCCTTAGACAATCTATCTATGAACCATGAAGGGGTAGGAAGTGAATCGGATTTAGGGGAAGTGATGTAACCATTATCCGGAGAGAGGATAGGGAGGGTTACTAGCATCACATGGGGTGTGGTGTTTGAATGACTTTGAATAAGGGTTAATTGATGACACCGATATTCAATAATCAAAGGACACTGGTAGGTAAAGTGATCAAGTGAGTCAAAAAGATAGCAAAGGAATCTCATCCATTTGGGAACTGAGATTGAGACATAATGGATGTCAGTGACATGAGTATCCAAAGGTGGTGGTGGAGAGGGCTCTTGCTAAAATTTTTGGCGTACTTCCATTAGTGTCTGTCAAAACTGCGGTAAAGATGGGAAATGATGGGTATAGTGGCCATATTATGAGCAAATGACGCATGCGAATCTGGTTCATGGCCCTTTACTTCCTGTCATGGGAGACGCAGTCGTAGTACTAGAGGTGCTTGGTGAAGCTACGAGCATTGTGGTTGCTCGAGGGAGTTTGATCAAATTGTGTAATTCAGGAAGGGAACAAAATCTGTTAGTGGGGTGTCCCTCTCTTTCATAGAGTGCGCAAGGTGGTTGAACTCGAGGACGAAGGGGAGAAGTGGGATCTTTCTTCTTCCTTCTGCCCCCAATCGTAGCAGTTGTGCTATAAATTGGGGGTGAGGGTGGTTTATTTGGAGTTAGTAATGGAATCTGCATCAGGATTCCCTCTTATTGAGGAGGGAGGGATGGTTGAGGAACCATCGCAGGTGGGTGTTGGTACCATATAGGAATTCCAAGTACCATGTTGGGAAGGGTAAGAGTTGCAGCTACCTGAAATGCTTGTACTCCCGGTGGGGGGTAGAAGAAGGGGATTTGAGTGATGGCTTGGGGTATTGTATCCAAAACTGAGGTTTTCCCTTGGGGAAGGGTGAAATTCAGGATAAGTGGTGCATTAGGGTTCTTAGGTTATCCGTAAGGTACACTTTTGTCAATTGGTGGGATTTCGATTGGTGGAGAATCCTCAATGGGAGGAATGGTGTCTCGAATGTCAGTTCCGTCAGAAGCGATGACACACACTTGTGTTGAGGGGTGTTTGAGTGGTGGTGCTCCAGGTATGCCCCCAGCAAGGATGGGTCCTTGAAAACTCCAGGGCCCATGTCAAGTAATGGATAAGCATCAGAACTAGTGAGGACAAGAGGTAAGATGTTATCGAGGTTGGTGTAGTGGTTAGGCTCGTAATGTGAAATTTGGTCAATGGTGATGATTTTCCCGTTATGGGGGAACATCATGGTTCGAAACACAGAAGAAGACACTACCTTCATAGCGTACATGTAGCTACATCCAAACAAGATATTGTTTTGAGTGGGACATTTATAACCTCAATGTCAATGAGGATGGTTTTTCCCCCGAGTTCGACGGGGACATTTTGAAAGATCCCTTCAGGGGAGGATGGTCGACCATCACAAGCTCTCAAAGTTATGGCAGATGGTATTAGATTGAGAGAGCCAAGTTTCTGCCATACTGTTTTGGACATAATGCATGTAGATGCACCTTCATTAATGTTACATCGATGAACTGTGATGTTCTGAATCTTGATTGGTATCTGAAAAGCTACCAAAGCGGGGAGACGAGGTTCTCTGCTATCTAGATCAAATGCGATAATTTTAGTATCAGCGAGGTCGACTACTCCCAAGGAAGAAAGTAAGGATTTCCATTGAGTGAGACAGGTTTGGATGACCTCCAAAACATACATGGCTGTAGGGGATTGTGCCAAGTCATCGACCAGACTGTAGTTGTGTGCTTCCCTAGCCTGAGGGTTGTTGACATTCTGTCTTAGTGGAATGCGAGGGATATGAATGGTAGGTTCGGTGTTAGGGTGTGGAATCGTCAAGGGTTGTCCAGATGTAACTGGAGTTGCTTTTGAGGTGGTGGGAGTAGATTCAAAGGGCATGTTGTATTGACGATTGCACGTTTGTAGAAGAATTTCATCTTCTCTAGTGAGGAGGATACTGCGATCAGCTGCATTTCTAGGGTTCTCATACTATCCCATTTGTGGTGGGGCAGGGTGTAACTCTTGTTGAGTATTCATCACACCTTGGTTTGGAATAGGGTTTTGCAACACAACTGGGGGTGGTTGTTGAAAATACTATTGTGGATCCTGTTGAGGAGCAGGAAGTGTTGGGGGATGTGGTTCATTCATGGATTATTTCATTAGTTTGAAGTCAATGATTTGTGGAAAATGGTGAGTATAATGTCCATGATCACCACAAAGAGCGCAAGGAAAATTAGTCCAGAGTTTTTTGTTGTTCCTCCCTTGGTGTTTGTTGTTATTGTCCCATTGGGGGTTTTGGTTACCCTGATTCTGGTTCCCCCCAATAGGTTGGTTTTGTTGGGGTTTATTCCCCCCTGGTCCCGTGTTATTATTGTTTTGGTTTTTTCCTTTCTTTTTGACATTATTCGACTGATGGGATGGATTTTCTGTATTCAACTGTTCAAAAGTATGAAGTTATTGAATGGGAGAGGGTTGAACAAAGTTAACACTGGCGTGCAATTGTCCATGAGGAGGAGCAACCGGTTGTGGAGGACTAGGGAAAGGGAAATACAAATTGTTATGTGGAAACAATCTGTAGGGCACATAGGAAGACATAATGCTTTCACTAGTGCCCAGGTTATATGTTTAGGTAGAGGGGGCGCCAGAACTTGGTGGAAATGTCGGATGCATGACAAGTGTCGGTGGGGGTACACTCATGGGTGGAGGGGGAGCAATAGGATATGGTTGTCAGTAAGGGGGAGGAGGGTAATAAGATCACCCTCCGTATATCGACGGATATTTAGGTGTATCGTACAAAGGTGGTGGTTGGATGTATGGGTTATGATGTGTTGTGGTACCAATCAACCCATTTGTTGCGTGAGACATCCCAGGTTTATCATGGCCAAATGGTACGGGTCTGGGTGCGTCAGGTATTACCGTGTATAGGTAACCTGACCGAGCATAAATGAGATCGAATTGTTGAGCCTTGCTGATGGCTTCCTCTTCATTTTTGGGGAAGGTGGATGCCACATCTTTGGAAAGTATAGAAACGAGCGACTTTATAAACCAGTCAAGGCATTGTTCTTTGGTGGTTTTTTCCCTTACATAAACTATGTCGTTGACGCCGTTCGTGAATGTGGTTGGCAATATGCGTAGCTGAGGATTTTTTGTACTCTGAGAGTAGTTCTAAACTAGTGTCATGACAAACTGGTAGTTGAAAGAAGCCCAAAAATTCTTTGGCCAAGGATTCAAAGGTCACATGGGACCCTGATTGTTCGTCCACATACCACTTGGCTGATGGGACAGTGAGTGTGTGTTGAAATAATATTAAGAGAATGGAATCATCCATGACGTTGTTTGAATATAACCATAAGTGAAAGGTCAAGACATGGTTAGTGGGGTCTGTTGAGCTCCAGTTTTGTCATACTTTCTACCATACAAATACACTCATCATTACACCTTCTCCCCCCATTTTTTCACTAATATATCCCTAATTACACTACAAACCTCCATTATCTCTTGTTATTCATTCTATGTGGTTAATACACAATTTTCCATATTTTTAGTGATTAAAAGGATGATTATACAATAGTTTTGTCGATGATGGTTTAATCCTATGTTTATATGTCCAAGCAACATCTTCTGTATTGTTCAAGTTCCGATATATGCACTGTCCATGTTCCGATACATGTATTGTTCTTGTTTCGGTACCCGCATTGTAGGTCATCCGATACTCCAAGTCATCCGGTACCAGAAGGTTCTACAGTCAACCGGTACCTACAAAGTCATATGGTACCCATACTCCATGTCATATGGTACCCATACTCCATGTCATCCAGTACTCATTTCGTCTGGTACCAATACTGCGGTCATTCAGTACTCCAAGTCATATGGTACCAGAAGGTTCTGCAAGTCATCTGATACTTCATGAGAATATGGTACCATATGACTTGGAGTACCGAATATGGTACTCATATGGTACCATATGACTTGGAGAATATCTTGCAACACCAAAAAATGGGTTTTTATAAATATCATCCAGCTACAGAACCCATAAACCATTTTCTAAATTTCGAATTGGTTGGGAAGATATGGGTGGATCCATAACTCGAATCTGCCCAAATTGGAATAAAACCCATATTTTTAAGGATTTTATCTAAAAATGTAATATTTGAAATTTGAGCATTGGGATTTGGTCCCATCCACTCCTCAATGATTATTCATGTATAAAAGAACCTCATAAGGCTATGAGAAGGAGCCAATTAGTTTTAATGAAATATTTGTAAGTAAGAGGTTTGATATTATATGAGAAAGTGTGGAGCTATTGCTTTGTAATCAAGGAGATGATAATTTTATAAAATGAAAATTATTGGTTGTTGAAGATATCCTACATCTTTCAGATATGAACTAGTTTTTCAGGAGCATGCCTAGGTCGGGTAGGGCCCCTCGATCTGGGTATGTCCATTTTGTTATTTATTCTATTAATTAGTTTATGAATTTGATTGATTTAATTTCCATACGTTGTGTGCTTCTATTATGCAATTTGGTTTTATTTTGCAATTGGTTTTCATTAGACAACTCAAATTAATACTCTCCCACTCAAGACATCATCATACTACATTCAATTTAGATTGCATTCCTTTTTATATACTTTCAATCCACATGTTTTCTATAATTCTCCGTCTCTGTATTTAATGCTCATTTGATCAGTGAAATTCTGCCCCATGACTTTCTTTAATTTCAGACCTCTTATCCACTATCACACCTATTTCAATCGCCCATTCAATTCCATTAATCACTCTCTTATTTGCCTCACTTTACTTATCGAAGTGTCTCTTTCAAACCTCGTTCCAAAACCCTCATTGCATTTTTTAACTGTGTCAAAATCTCTTCAACATAGCATTAGTATTCAGTTGAGTATTCAAATTAATTCTTTAAAAGAAAAACACACAAAAACAGAGAATTAATTCTGCATGTATTATTTAAGAGGAAAGAAAAAGACAATGTACACATTCTTCCTTCATTTTTTGCACTCATAATTGATACATTGTCACATAACATTTCATTGCATAGAGGACTCATCCATTTCGTTTCATTACTCCTTCACTCCTCGTGTGGTTGAATATGCCTAAGTCTTACAATCCAAACGACTATCAACACAAGGTTCCATTTCACTTTCTTTATTTACATTCAATCACTCGTGCTCTATGCATACATCATTCCTTTTAAAAATTCTTTGTTAACTTTTATATTGAAGATTTGACTTCCAAAGAATGTTCATTTTTAAACTGTTTTACATCCAATCCTCTTTAATACAGAATTGACACTTGCATCTCATTGCATACGCATTTCATTTGTTTTTATATTTTTGCATTTTAGCTCTTTCTTCTCCAAACTTCTTCATTATGTTTGATGTATTTAGTTGAGGAGAGATCTCGAGTTTAGGATGTGTGATTTTACATTTGCTTGATATTTCTAAAGTTTAAGTTTGGATTGCTTTAAGAATTATTTCTATTCTTAGTCAATTTTGTTTTTGCATTGCTTCGTACTAGTCTACACTTATTTTTGCACTAATTTCCTCTCTTGTTTTTGTTATTGATGAATGCTTTTGTTATCATTTTGTAGGATAGAATTTAATCTTCCCATTTTAGGATAGATCTTTGCAATAACTTGTTGATCGCATAGTTTTGTTTTAGTATTTCATTTTTTTTGGCTTCTTATTGCAAACTTGTAGCTTCAAACACCAATGGATAGATTAGAGGTCCAACTCGTGAGATATGGCCTCCCTGCATTGGAATTCTTTCTAAGGTGTTAGTTTCTATCTTGAATTTCATTTCCGTTTGCTTGTTTTTTTATTGCATTTAAGTGTGGATCCACTATAGGAAATACTCATTGAAGGACATAAAACTTAAGTAAGCTACTCACGACTAATCACATGAACATCACCCTGAGTGCATGAAAGACTATGATCTAAGCCTTTATAGTACTAAGTATTCCTACGTCCTAGTGATGAATCCTTAGTGTTAATTTGATGTAGTATGGGTTTGAAGATTGTTTTGTCGGCTTTAGATTAGGCTAGACTAGGCTCTGATCCTACGTTTCTTGTGCTTGCACCTCGAAGCTTATGATCTCTAATTGATAATTAAATGTGGGAATTAAGAGTGCATATAATTAGCCCCAACACGATCTTCCGCTGATTTTCATTCAAAATTGGGATTGTATGAAGGTATTTTGGTAGGCATATTGGGCCATGTGGGGTCATACAATATGGGATTATTCGTGAGTTTTGTGAGATCAGGAATGTTGAGTGATGCCAAGTATGGCATAGGAAGAGTTGGTGGTGGATTAGTTCCATCCATTGTGTGAGAAGGTGGTGGACCTGACCTGTGAAGGGGGTTTAGTGGGGATGTACTTATCCATTAAGAAGAATCCCCCTCGCCTCTTTATGAAGGATACCTAGTGGATGGATGGCCTTGGGAATTGGACCCAAGTAAAGTGGAACTGAGAAAATTTGATCCAAAAATACTCGCACTCACGGGGGTGTGAGAAGGTTGAGCCGGTGAGTTGGCAAGACTAGGAACTCCTCCTAAAATATGAGAGATATTTTGCAAGCGTCTGGAACGACAGGGATTCTGTGAGTCCCCCATGATTTTCGACTAACAAAGTGAATGTGTGGAAATGGTGATGAGAGAAATAAATGAACAAGATACTTTGTATAATTTGGACCTTCACAATATATCTCGCAATCTCATGTGATCAAATGAGCATCATACATAAATCAACAATAAGCATATATGTGGGTAGGTGGATTTTGTCTACGTGGGAGAAAAAATAAAACAAATTCTTATGTCCTAAAAGACATATCGTCCTTCCTCTCAAATAGCACTGAGCCTTCCAAGAGCACTCAACAGTGGGGTCTGAAGCCACCGAAAGAGGAACTAGTGAAGGTTGAAGTAATAAGTTATAATGAGGGGTAGAGGGTGCATATATTGAAAGAGCTGGTGATATTTCCCAATATCCACACAAAATCTGATCAAGGTGAAATTGCATCCCACAATTGCCACCTAGGTAGAAGTCCTAAATTTGGTCACTAGGTACCTCAGTCAAAGTGCGACATTTAGATTTTCGGCCTCAAAAATGGGTAATGGGCTGGATCCCTTCTAAGAGTTGGGTGACTCAAGGGGGAATGCACAGAACAACCGGACCTCGGCCTTTGACCCTTCACGAGTATCTCCTTGCCTTATGGTGTTAGAAACACATGACTTGGAGTATTTTAAGGTTCCCTATTTGTCAACCTATAATGTTTGAAAATGTGAGAACCACATAACATGGGGTTATTTGGATGCCTACTCCAAGATCCTACCTAGACTAAAAATTTATTTTGGCACCTCATGTGGAGGGAAACTTAGTGAGTTTTTAGAAAAAATTTAGATGTGGTGGGTTGAGAGATTGGGGGTGTGAACCAATCTCATTTGATTTAAGTGGGTGTGGATAATTTATTCAAGAAGTAGTGGGATGTTTCATAATTCCTTTGGAGAAAACTTACTTCAACCTCCACAATTCAAGAAAAAATTATGTGAGTGAGGAGTGACTTTGTGTGTGAGAAAGTGATAAAACGTGCCAAATTTTAATGAGTTAGGTTTAAATTTGCAACATGTGGACTTCTTGTGGTCCTTACAAATATTGATTACCTATCTTACTAGATGTCATTGGTACAACCTTGCGAAATTTTAAAATCCCTAAAGAACTAACATGTCGACATATGGGTCCTTACCAATCCTTTAAACTCCCTA
Organism: Picea engelmannii; assembly: GCA_009831015.1. Classification (NCBI taxonomy): domain Eukaryota; kingdom Viridiplantae; phylum Streptophyta; class Pinopsida; order Pinales; family Pinaceae; genus Picea; species Picea engelmannii. The sequence continues at coordinate 622,404 of ML778464.1, forward strand.
ACGTTGTTTACACTAAGAAATATTTGAAAAACTATCATAGATTGCAAACATGTGGGAATGTATGCGCCCGTTACTTTGATCTTTAAACTCCCCTAGTGATGTAAACTAAGAAAGTAATTCTTTAAGAAACTATCCTAATTTTGAAGCATGTGGGCATTTATGGGCCCTTACAAATTTAAGATGTTTTCAAAAAAGAAACTAAGAGGATCCCTAGGAGGGACTTTTACTCTCCTAAATATTTTTTTAAGGGAGACGAAATTTCCCCTTAACCACCTTTTTGATTCTCAAGATCACTCTATGGTGCTAGAGAAGAGAATACTCAATTATTAAAGTTGATTTATGGTCCCAATGCAAGTGTTTTTATATGTGATAGAAAAGAATCTCAACTTAACTTTTACAAATCAAATAAGCCATCCATGTGGCAACAAAAATCAAAAGAGGAGAAATATGGTTCTTTTTACCCCCTAAGTGCCTATGTTTGACTAATATTTCATGTGGGAAAGGAATATAAGTGTAGTGCATTTACAAATTGCATACAAGCAAGATCTTGAAGGCTAGGGGCCTTCAAAACATCACAATAACTCTTACAATTTTGAAACTCTAAATAGATGCATGGGTTACAGTTCAGACCGAGGTGCGGTGTAGCTAGAGAACCAAAGGCCTTTTGGTACATAGTGCATAGAGTGCATAGAGAACAAAAGTGTGTTTTCCACAAAGTGCGTGTCTGTGGGATGAAATACATGTGCACGTTTTGATACACATCGGGGGGGGGATGATTATGGTTCCTAGGTCATGCTAGGATGATTATGGTTCCTGCAAGGAAAATGGGTCAAAAATAAGTTCTCTAAAAGCCCAAATAGGGAGGAAATCGATACCTTATCCCTAGTATGGTCGCCAATCTGTTGTGTCCTTTTCGTTACTTTGGTGAAAAAAAAAAGAGAACTTACAAGTCTAGTTGGGCCTGCTAGACATGACAGAGGTTAGTGCATGATTTATATAATCCAATAACATGAAATAAACAAGAAACTAAACTAAAAACAAATAAGGAAATAAAACTACAATGCATAAAAAACTTTGAACCAAAATCAATAAACCAAATAACCAAGATTATGCCACCAATGTATAACTATATTAGTTGGAAAACACCATAGAGAAAGGAGGACTTATGGATCCTCTCTTCCTCCTTGGTAGGGCTCTTGAGTTCCCTATTGGAGAGATCTTCTTATAATGATAAACAAGAAAATAAATGGTGAAGAAACCCAAGCCTATTCCCTCAAGAGGTGAGTGGAATAGCTTATTGGAAAGTTGCTAGAATGATCCAAGAAGAAAAGAGGTTTCTTGAGGGAGGATAGAGGCAGCATAAAAATACTATGAGATTCTTAACTTCTTAGTGCACCCATAGCCTCCATTTATAGCATGTCTTTGAGGCAATATCCAACTGGTTCTTAGTGTGAACAAGGGGCCCTTTAGGGCACCCTTAGGTCTTTGACCATCCCCCCATTCAGATTCAGCTCGGATTTGAGGGTCAAATCAAGTTTGGAGATGGTCCATGAGTGGTTGAGGGGCCGAAAAGAACCATAATTGCAATGTTCACAGGGGTGCACATCTTTTCTCATACACAGTCGTGCATTATTCTCTTTATGTGATTCTTTGTCCTATGCACTATTCATGTGTTTCCTTTAGTGATCCAACGCATGCCAATTTACGTCCAGTTGTATAGTTTTTGCCTCTTGGAAATGCACTTTTGGTGTTGCAGGTGAAGTAATAGGTGTTTGGTAGTGATGTATTCCTATAACCATTTGCATGAAATGTTGTAGATGAAATTTCAGTGATAACACTTGGGTTGAACGATATGTATTATATTTTAATAAACCATCAATTACAGAGTACGTTGAGAAAAGTGAAAACATAACATCTATAAATGATAAACGAATCAGAACTAAACTCGTCAGAAACATTGGTGGTCACATTGCATAATGAAGATCCCAAAACCTCTAAAAACCTATGAAACTTTTCGAGGTGCATTCCAAAAAGTCCAACTTCTGTAATGGCGTATATTGCTAATTTGAACTCTATCGAGGGTATTGTCGATTCAAGTGTTGGAACTACTTAAGGTCATTTTAGTGTTACATCGTTGATCAATAAGTTATCCAATGGAGGTGTTGTATTTCCCTGCATTAGATACAACCCAATTTAGATTGAGATTCAGAATGAAGCTAGAACCTGAGAACATCATGTTTTTTGCTGAAGAGAAGAGGGGTAGTTGTGGAAGAATTTTATGAACGTTTTTCTAAATAACATATTAATGGTATAGTCCTAGTTTCGAGTAGCCAATACAATTAAGTGTATTCTCTCAACTTAGAAATATCTATCTCTTGCCATACCTTCGTTCTAAATAAAATACGAAAAGGATTATGACTACGATGCTCCAGTAAAACGGTTGGACAAGATATTGTATTTTGTGGAAATAATGGAAGAAGAAGAGTTGGCAGCGAGTTCTCAGATGTGGGTAAAATAAATTAAGTTATCTGCGATAGGATATATATAAAATCGAATGGAAAAGAACAGGAAGGAGAAAGAAAATAAATGCACATATCTTAAAGTTCAAAACAATAGTTGTGCAAGTTACGCAATGATAAATAGGCTTTGTTTATGGTACTACAACTCTTCAAAGTACACAGGGAAAGGCCATTGATGAGTCTTGAAAAATACTCTTCAGGAATCGATCAATCCATTTTCAATTAAACCTTAGGGTTCTAAGAAAGAAGATAAAACTTCCATGTTAACACTACTACAAAAGTCTCATATCCAGTGAAGGTTCGTGTGAGTCATCGAAGGAAGAAGCATTTTAAAAGGGACTGGTGAGGATGAGGAACTACAAATTCTTGATATGTTTCTATATCAAACAGAGGGATAACATCACATAATGATGGGAACAGATACACACGCTTGTCGGGATCCATTAACAATATGCATGCGACCAAAATTTAAGAAAGCAGTGTTTGGAGGAAAATGCAAAGGACACGAGAATGACATAGAGATAAAAAAAAATTAGTTAATGATATGTTAATAAATTTGAGAAAGTTCATATACAATTAAAACTCAGTTATAAAATCGATAACTGAAGGAACGATTCATCCAATGCCTTAAAGGGAGCAGTGCACAACCTATTAAGGGGGATAAATTCTTAGGAAGAGGAAATTTCTAAAAGATATATGATCTCATAAATAAAATTGAGAGAGAGAACTTAGGAAGAATTTTCAGAGAGTAGTATGCTATGAGTGTTGGGAGAGCTTTTTCATTTCATTCTTCCATTACATCTTCAACAGAGATTGATGAAATCGTTGGCAACAGGTGGTCTTGCAAAGCAGGGAATGGGATAAGAGAGGATGAGTTTGTTGGCCTTCAAAGGTAAAGATTTACTTGTTTAGTTCGTTGTAATAAGACTCGATTTGATTCAACACTAATCGGTTTTACTATGTAGGTTCTCTCCTTGCGATTCACCACCATGGCTCCATTCCTTCTTGGCTCAACTTTATTTTTCTTATTCATGCTTAGATTTTATATTGTACGTTGCGTCTAGAAGGGATAAAGACCATATACCTGGCCCTCATCTACACAGAGACTTGAATATTTTGATGATTTATGATGTTCTATGGGAAGTTTTTCAATGGAAATCAACTTTTTTCACTATGTATATCTCTCTAATTTTTCTTTAAAATCCTTAGTTTTCTTCATCTTTATTTTACATTTTGATTTCAGAAATAAAAAAGGAATTTAGATAATTTTTTAAAAAGGAAAAACAAAACATTCTATTTTGTTTACAACCATGTGTATAAATTTTAGTTTGTTAATGTGCATAAACCTTTCCTTTTCGTTTATATTACTATTTTAATTTTATTACTTTTAACTTATAAACAAAAAACATAAAAATGTTATATCATAAAAGGTTACTTCTCTATATTCTTCAAGCGAGTGTTATGTAATAAGTTTTCTTTCAATTAAATTACTTTAAATCTAACATAGTGTTTTAACTTTTCTAGCTTTTAGATTGACTTTGCTTTAAATTATTTTTGCTAAAATAAAACAAAACTTTGCATTTTACTTTTATCATTTGTCTTTCCTTTTTAATTTTAATTTTATTATTCCAATTGTATAAATCCTCACATAAATGATTATTAATTTGTAAATAGCACAAAATCATAAATAAAATAAAAAACAAATACTGTTAAAAGGAAAAATTACAGGGCAAAGGGATCTATGCTTGGACTATAGGTTAGGAGAAAATTAGCTTAGAGTTCAATGCACATTCTTGTTTGGGGCTTTAAGCCTAGGGTGATATTCCCACTTCTTCTCACCTAGCCTCGTAGGAGGTTGAAAATGTTGATGTTGGAGACTTATTAGTCTTTTGACATCAACACAGTGCATACAACAGTTCACATTCAAAACAGAGTAATTCTCATAAACATCAATGCTAAAACTCCCTACAAACTATGGAAAGGAAGCACAGACAACAACCTCTACATTAAGGTAGCTCAAGGTAGTATTTTATTAATAGAAATTTGTGTTGATGATATTGTTTTGGAAGTACTAATGACATGTTAAGACAAAAATTTGCAAAGGATATGCATAATGAATTTGAAATGTCATTACTTGGAGAAGTATCCTTCTTTTTGTTTCTTCAGATATGTCAAATAAACCAAGGAATTTTTAGTTCTCAAACTAAGTATATCAGAGAAATGCTAAAGAGGTTTGGAATGGAAGATTGCAAACCAATTACCACTCCTATGCAAACCAATTGAAATTTGAGAAAAGATGATGATTCAAAGTCTACAGACTAGAGGCAATACAGGTCAATGATTGGTAGCTTACTATATTTGACAACATCCAGACCAGATGCAATGCAAATAGTTGGACAGGTGGCACGATTTCAAGCAGCGCCAAAGGAATCACATGTATTAGCAGTGAAGAGGGTCTTTCAGATATCTCAAAGGAACATAAGAGTTTGGATTATGGTATCAAAAGGAAATGATCTATCACTTATTTCCTAACACAAATGTAGACTGGGCAGGTTGCATTGATGACAGATGATGCACTAGTGGAGCAACGTTCTACTTGGGTGAGTGTTTAGTATCTTGGCTAAGCAAGAAACAATCATCAATATTTTTATCTATAGCCGAGGCAGAGTATATTGCAACAGAAGCATGTTGTACAAAGGTTCTATGCATGAAACAAAATTTGAAAGATATACAGGTTGAGTATGATGATCCCATTATAATCTATTGTGATAATACAAACGCCATCAGTATCTCAAAGAACCCAGTGATGCACTCCAAGATGAAGAACATTCCAATAAATTATCACTTTCTACAGGAACAATTTGCAAAGATGAACATCAGAGTTGAATATGTGAGAACAAAAGAACAAGTGACATACATCTTTACAAAACTGCTTCCAGGAGAAGCCTTTGAGTATCTTTGCTACAGACTTAGAGTAATTTCTACTCCAAAATGAATTATTTTGAATCCTTATATTATATGTCTTAGATCTACACGAGGAAACACCATAAAGAGGAAAGTTCAGGTTGGGAGATCCATTTTAGGAAGAGTTTAGTCAGGGGGAGTATCTCCATGGATAGTTTAGCTAGGGGGAGAAGCCCCAGATGGAAACATACATTTTCCATTAATGACAAAGGGGGAGAGATTTATTAGATGCAAATGTAAATGCTTGTAGAAAGAGCATAGAGGCATGTTTCCAAGGGGAGTGATTGTCACAAGGGAAGAATGAGAGATATGACTTCAGAGTGATACCCTTTTTCAAAGGGGGAGATATTATTCATATGAAGGTAGAGAGAGTAATCAGAGGCTTATAAGCAAAAAGAAAAATCAAAGGCATGTAGACAAGGAGAGGAGCCCCAAGGAGAGTTCAGTCAGGGGGAGCAAACCCAAAGGGAGATACCCTTTTCCATTGATGTCAAAGGGGGAGAGATAGAAACATTGATGAGGAGTATAAGCATGAATGTTATCATGAATAAGTGTTTCCATCAATGTTGGTGTTGCCATCAATGCCAAAGGGGGAGATTGTCAGACATTTGGCTTAGGTTGATGGACAGTTGGTATGGATTGTTGGTTTTCATTGATGTCAACAATTGGAGGGTGATATTGTAGATTTATGTCAACCCTTAGTGATTGATGTCAACCCTTGGAGAAAGTCTGGTAGCGAATTTCGGTAGCACAAAGGTTTGGGTAATGGAACCAAGGTTGTTTCATGTATAATGGTACAAGTTTTAATATATTTGAAGGTAAAGATATTATAGATGGATAGTACATGTCATTCCATTTCTGGTGGTATGTGAAATGTCACATAACTCTTCAGGGTTAGAGAGTTATGTCCATGAGAAGTTGGATAACCCAAGTTTGGGTAATGGACCCAAGATTGTTTGATGGATAATGGTATGAGTTTTGATATATTTTAAAGAAAGACTATTCTATATGGATATTACTTGTCATTCCATTTCCAGTGGTATGTGGAACGTCACATAACTCTTCACGGTCAGAGATTTATGGCCATGTGAATTTGGAGAACCCTCATGAGTCATCTAGAAGCCCAAAACGGTCAAAGTAGTCAAAGTGGTTTAAGATATTTTAGAAGGTGAACAATAAAGTGAAGTGATGCGTGTACTATTATTCAAAGTGAATACAAAACAAATTATTTAAATAATAAATTTAATGGATAAATTAGAAGTGGGTTAACCCTAAAATAAGGAAAGTGGGTTAAGATGGTTAAAATGTAACCCCTTGAGGAAGTTACATGAAAGTATAAATAAGAGGCAAGGCTCTCTCATTTTAATCACACTTGAGCATATTGAATATCTAAAGGTGATTGAGGTAACCAAAGGATATCTAAGCCAAATTTCAGAGGGAAGGTGAAGTAAAGAAGGCCGAAATTCAAGGGAGGATAAATTCTTTTGATGATTCTTTCTAAGGTATGTTATTTACAGGTCATCTCACCATTTTCACAATAACTTTTTTTCTAGAATGATTTAGACCGTGAAATTGGGAGGCAATTGAGGAAACATATCCAAGTATCTATGATACACACTTCAACTTGTGGGTATTTGTATTTTTGTAGTTACACGCTATGAAAAATAGGGTTTGTGGCTAGTCCTGAAACTAGTCTAAAACAAGTGTTTCGGGTAAAAACTTCATAACTTCTTCATAACAGATCCAAATTCAATAATACCAAATGTATTGGTTATACTACATTATGTAGTATTTTGTGTACAATTTTTCAGATCCATACAACAAATATTATGTGCAGGGCACACTCTACGTGTTCGCTCTCTAGAATAAGCAAAAATTCAACAAGGTATGCCATTTTTTCTATAACTCCTTCTCTGAGAGGTTCCAATTAGTGAAGTCTAGAGGAATTGAATAAAGGACACTGAAGAAAATTGTGTACCATTTTCATATATTTATTCATTACAAGTACATATTTATGATTATTGCAAGTTAGGTTTTTTTACTAATCCAAAATTAGTCATGTGAGACTAAAGTAAAGTTTGATTAAAATGATAGTCTCTTGTTGTTAACTTTAAGGAAGGTTTGTAGGTATGTGATCTTATACACCAGGTATACTACATAGTTACAAATTAGATTTGGATGATGAAATGATGAGCGATTTTGGTTGAGGTACATGTTGGGTACATGGTTGAGACAAGTAGTTGATGAGTTGACACATACATGAGGTGTATAGTTGATGATGTTGGTACATATTGATGATTCATAGTTGATGAGTAGTTGATACATGATTGGTACATACTTGGTACATGGTTGGAGGCACTTGTTAGTATTATTGTTGACACATGGTTTATGGATTATGTAGAATACTTGTATTGGTATATTATTAGAATCGTATATTGATATTGGTGATGATTAGGAGTTGTTGTGTTATGCATGGTTAATGCACATATTTGAGAGTTGTATTGGTGATTGATCTTGGTGAGTAGATATGATCTGGTTGATAATATTGATGAGACAGTTTGTTGTGATATGTTGTTTGGACAGGTTGTTTTGACATGTTATTTGTACAAGTTTGGTGCATGGTTGATGCACTTGTTCATGGTACAGGTTGAGGTATAGGTTGGTTCATGGTTGATGCACTTGTTTATGGTACAGGTTGATTATAGGTTGTTTGGTACAGGTTGGTGCATGGTTGATGCACTTGTTTATGGTACATGTTGATTACAAGTTCATGTACAGGTTGATGCATGGTTCAGGTTATTGGTACAGGTTGTTTGGTGCAGGTTGATTGGTACAGATTTACAACAGTATATCTCACAGTGATAGTGTGGAAGTGGTTCCATCATTCTACTTATATTTCAGGGTGGTTGGATGGGGAAAGGACACGTGGTTGTAGTCACCGTCCAGTTGTAGCTGGAGAAGATAGGGGGTCGTAGACTCCTTCTAGTTGTAGCCAGAGAATTGGGGAGTTGGAGCTTCCCTCAGGTTGTAGCCTGAGAAATTAGGGGGTTGGATCCTCCTTCTAGTTGCAACTGGAAAAAAAAGGAAGTTGGTGCTTCCAATGAATGTAATTCTTAAACACATATAAGAAATCACATTCCTTGGTTTTCTCTCGCTTTGGGTTTCCAAGTAAAAACATTGGTGTACTGTGTATGTGTATGATTTATCATTTGTTCATTGTTTATTTACTCTTCAACTATTGGATGATAATGATACATTGATATAAAAATTTCATATTATGGTTAAAAGGATTGAATTTATCTATTACTGATTCACCCCCCCCCCCTCTTAGTGTTACACATGATTTTGGTCATCTTGGTGATGTATTAACAATGGTGTACTCAGGTTCCCAACAAGAACTTTCTCCTGAGAAAAGTGGCATTTATTTCCTTCCAGAAACCATATTTTCAAAGTCTCGAGGGTTCTAGAAGGGAATCTTCTAGAAAATGAGTTGGCATTCGTATGGTTGTCATTTTACTAGATTCTCTAATTTGGTGGGATCATTCTCATCCATGTAACCATCTCATCCTCTCCTATATATTGAAAGGATTCTCATGGAAAAGGTTAAGTAAGATTAATTGAAGAATTGGTAAAGGAATTGTGTGAAGAACCCAACTTGAACAGAAGCTTGGAGAAGCTAGTAGGTCTATCAAGAGGAATTAGGTATTCTTCATGCAAGGATAGAGAAAGTGTGTGTTGGAACCAAGATTCACCGAAATGAAGCTTGTGACATCAAGGCGATCATGTTGTATCTTCTACTTTCAATTAATATGATACAACGACATGTCCTTTTCCCATAAAGTCATTCTTACTTTATTGTGTAATTCCTTGATCATATGCACAAGTTGATGATTGAATATATTTTGCTATCTTCACTTTGGTTGGTTTGTGTTGTCTTGGTCTTGACCTCACGAGAGCACTGTAGCGAAGTGAGAGCAAAAAAGACTTAAGGAAGCGATACAAAGGTATGTCACTTGTTCCTCCTTACTAGCTAATTCAATGGTCGTAACTTAGGGAAAGAGTCATATCCTGTCCTGTTTTGTTCTAGATTCAGGTGGATCTAGGGAGATCTGTTAATGTCCGCACCTACCGATTAGTCCGATAACAAAATTGGTGACTCCATTGGGACGGCAACCCATTTTTTAGTGATTTTTGGTGTTTTTCCTTGGCCACTTTCTCTTTCCTTACCTTTCTTCATTTCTATCAATCTCTGAGTCTTCAGGAAACTCTGACAGACTCTCTGGGTCCAGAAGTCCCTTTAAATTTTTTGTCTTTTTCCAAAATTTTGCCTAGTTTCAAGCATTTTGGCACTGAACCCCTCTGTGGCTTGCGAGAACCCCTTGTGTTCGCACTCTGCCTTTTAGTCCAGTGCGATATTCTTGAACTCTGCTTGAAGCCAGCCTACGAGAATGCTCCATTCTCGTACTGTACATTACTGATAGCTTACGAACCCTTTTTTAAAATTTTTGGATTTAAGGCTTATGTATGCTCAGATGCCCAGATCTGTATAGGTGTCTGATAAGAACTTCTTGGGCCACTGGTTGATTGTTTCTTGCCTTTATATTTTGTGCACGATCAGTCTTCGGAAATGAAAGGCTCTTCTTGTCCATCTTTTTCTCAACTCTCATCTCTTGACTTTTCTTAACAAGGATGTAATCTCTGATCCTGGAATCTGAGTACTTGTTTGGTTAGGAGCCGGTGATCGGTTTGAAAGTTGGGATTGTTTGTCTTTCTCATTTGCTCATTACTTGGAAAATCAGTGTTCTCATGCAATTGAAAAGACTAGTCTTGTCTGCTTGTCATTTTTGTCTTCACTGAAAGATTGGTTTGGGTTTTGTTTGTGGATTTTCGTTAGTTATTGGTTTTCCTTACTTTCACCACCATGGTGTGGTTCTTTTTGAAAATTTAAAAAAAAATTTCTTTCTAAAAGCATTTTCATTTTGAAAATATTGGAAATCAATCGTTGAAATAGTACAAATAGAGAATTGTCATTGTTACGTGATTCGTTGATATTGCATTGTAAAGGAGATTGCATATCGTAGTTCAAGATTGTTCCAGAAAACTTCTCTTTCCCTCCTGTACATAGGATTGATCGAACGAAAATTGATATATTTCATTCCTATCTATGCATTGCTAGGTCAGAGTCTCACACAACATCGGTTTCATCTCCATTTCCTTTGAGTAACAATAGCCCTTAATAATATTGCACAATTTTAAAAATTTAACTAGTAACTCTTTCCTAGGACTCTATTACGCCAACAATTAGCTAGGCTAGAGCTTTGGAATAGGTAGAGAGATACACTCTCCAAAGAACAAAACACACAATAACATCTTGTGTTAAGGAGTGTCAAAATCTATTTACAACATTTTGTCCTGGGAAGCCCTTCTCACACAAGGGTCAAACCTGAGGTCGCATTGATATTGACAGAGATACTCACCCTGCTTTGTTGATATCAGTGTAGAGATTGTACGTATTATGGGGGTCACTTGGAGGTATACCCACAATGATGAGTGGAAGCCTCTCAAGTTGATTTCGGGCTAGATACCCTACCCTTGCATGTGGATCGGACTGTTGACTGTCCCCCCAAGCTTTATTGTTGTCGGTGGTAACCTTAGTGGCCTATGTTCTTAGGATCTTACACAAGGTGACTGTGAAGGGGCAAGTCTTTATGGTACCTGGAATCAACATTGGCCAAACTCACTCGGGCTCCTTGGAGGGTATACCCACGATTATGTGTGCTAGCTTGCACTAGGGTGTAAGTCCATTAAGCAGGTCGTCAACATAAATTTTCCACCCTAGCCCAGCCCCTTCTTGTCTCGTTGTTGCGACGTTGGATTTCATCACCAACTAGTGACTTCAGAATTAGAAGGTTTTGTTTGCTTGGTTTTGTTTCCTAGATTCTATTTACTAGCGCATGCTGTTTGTTTACCCAAGTTGACCATAGGATTTTCTTTGTAAGTTTGTAACTCGTTCACAATAGACCCTCCACATCGTTCACGTAGAATGCAGGGCTTACCTCTAGAAAATCTGGAAGGTTCTCAACCCCTGCCTACAAGCTCACCAGAGGGCTCTCCTCAACAGAGTGAAGTCCAAGACATCACCACTCCACAAGTGGAAAGAACTGACTCTCTAGAATGATTCCAAATTACCAATTCTCGAGAGGACTTTCGACTTCACCCCGATTCTGAGAGACGTATTATGCGAGTAAATTCTTCCAGAGACTTAGTTGTTTTGTCTTCTGGATCACCAACTGGACCTTTTCCAGGACCTGAGGGACAAGATCCTTTTAGGTCTACTGGAATTTTTAGACGGGATCTCTTCGGTTCAGGAGCAGGCGTTGAAATCACCGTCTCACCTATGTTCCCCAAAACCGCTGACCCAGACGTAGTACCTTTTACTACTGCTTATTATTTTCCTGGTACAAAAGCTCTGCGATCTAACCACATCTTGACCCTCCCTTTAGAAATGGTCCATTACAAAGATACTACGAGTATTCACACCAGGATTACAACAACTAGTGAATTCCCCATTGGCACACCTCTCTTGCCCAGTGTCACCCCAACACTTCCACTCGGATATTGTGCATTGAATGCTTCTATTCCCACTCCTACGCAAACCCCATCCGGAAATCCTGGTGGTCCCTCTTCTTCTAGGCACTCTCCTCCCGGTTTCATTCTGACACTTCCTCAACCCCCTTTCAGAGGACCTTTTCCATCCTCTATCAGTGGCACTAATCCTAGTGACACCATTCCCTCATTCACACCAAATTACCATATTCCTGTTGGTGGACAATTTCACCAAGGAGGTTTGACTCAACCCCCCCTTGTAGGGAAAATTCCTATTGGAACAAAAATCCCAATCGGAAAACAATATTCGATTGGAGCACAACCCCCACCGACCCCACCCTATGGAAAAAACATACCCCCATCCTTGGCTCAGTATTGGAACCATCTGATACAACATAATCCTCAATAGACTAGGGGGCAACAACTTCCAGCTACATCTGTTATACCCCCTAGTATAGGCTAACCATATCCAGGTACGTCCAATCCTATTTGGGGCTCAAATGCTAAAACCCACGTCCCTGTTCAAGGATACAATCCCATGAGCTACTTTCTTCCACAACAACCACCGAATCTGCCTAGGTCTTCGCATTATATGCAGACTGCTTATGGTCCCACTGGTTTTCCGATGGGACTCCCTCCCCAAATCCACCAGTACCTGCATGTGAATAAACAATTACCCTTCTTGGCCACTTTGGACCTCCTGGATCTATCGAGGATTTTAAACGATCCAATCCGTCACTCTCCCTAATGGCCCGCTATACCATCCAAGCTACCATATGACATCCCTAAATTTGATGGCAAAGCAGGAGAGGACCTGAACAATCACGTGATGAATTTTTGCCTCTAGTGTTCATCCAACTCCTTGATGGATGACTCTATATGTTTACATCTTTTTCAACGAACTCTCACAGGTTCTGCCGCAAAGTGGTACATAGAATTACCACGAGGTTTCTTCACTGACTTCAACACCCTAGCTATGGATTTCCTCACCCACTAACAGTTACCGATCCGTTATGAAATAGGGATCGATATTTTTAGTTCTTTCAAACAAAACAAAGCCACTCATATCTCCGATCACATTCATGAGTGGAGACGGAGATGACGTCTCATCAAACTCGAACTTTTCGATCAGTTGTTGGTAGAGTGGTTTACAAAATCATTTGTGAATGACATCGGTCATGGCATCGCCATGGGTGGAGTTGTCATAGAAGAATAGGCCATAAGTCATGCTCAATACCTTGACCTTGTTTACTCACAAACAGGTACTCTTTACAACTTACTCCCTGATGCACCTCGTCCTTCCAATTCTGCCACTTCAACTACTCCAGCTGCTTCTCATGTAGCTGACGGTGTGATTGGCACTTTCCATTCCCAACCATATTTTTCCTCAAGCAACAACCCCAAACCTGCTTCTTCTAATGTTCAAAATGCTTTGTCTCCTATCCCTCCCACCAGAAAGACTTCTGAGGTAAATGCGGTTCAATCTACCCCGACCGGTAAAAAAAAATCCAGAAAAGGAAAGGGTAAGAATAAGGAGGAAAAAAATACTTCTCAAGCAGAGAGAACCAAAACCCCACCTGTTGATGATAGGGATAATCAAAAACCTCAATACCCTTGTCTTATCTATGGTGATGATCACTACATGAAGGATTGTCCACTAAGCCCCAAGGTTACTAAGTTCCTTCAAGGGGCCCCGAAACCACCCACTCCGGCTTTTTTTTACCAACCCTTCCCCTCTCAACAATAGGCCCAATTGGTCATTCATGACCAACCTTCCCCTTCCACTACATCCTATGTATTAATGTGTACTGGCGATTCAAAGAAGAATGACATCGCACTTACCACTCAAGCCAAAGATTATTCTCCCTCTAAGGAGAAGGTTGATGTTATACCTCCTTCATTGGTCCAACCCTCTCCTGCGACTCCACCTACCAACAATCCTCTTCATCTCGAATGACCGAGCCTTGACACAGTTCTTCGCCCTCCTCCAAAGGGCGTCGTTCATAAATCGTCTTTCAATCCTCATGCTCGTGCTGCCCAGAACTACAACATTGTTGAAGATCTGGCCCAAGCACCTTCCGCGATGTCAACCCTCAAAGTCCTTCAAAGTTGTCCCACACAATGGAAGGAACTGTTGAAATCTATCGGTGGAATCGACCCGACAGATACGAATTTAATAATTTTTGACTTGGAAGATCACATTCCAAGGTTACCCCCCCAACTCACATTCCAAATCCAAGTGATTGTCTCTGACAAAAACATTTGTAGAACCGCTATCGACGAGGGTGCCTCGACATGTGTCATGTCGGTTACCTGTTGGAAAGCCATCAACTCTCCCTCTTTGACTGAATCCCATAACACACTCAAATCCTTCAATGGCTCTGATTTTAAGCCTTACGGTGTCCTTCCTTCGTCGCCAATCATGCTAGAAGACAAAACGGTCCAAGTCGAAGTGGAAGTCTTTGACGCTCCTCTTGATTACAATCTTCTACTGGGTCGTAGCTGGATCGATTCCATGCACGCAGTTGTGTCGACTCTTTTTCATGTTGTATGTTTCCCACATCAAGGAAAGGTAATCACCATCAACCAATTAGCCTTATTTAACTCGGATACGCATACTGGCAACATACCGTTCATCTAAAAAAACCCACTGGGTTATGAGAACATCGATGTAGGTCTTCTCAAAGACTCTTCGTTAATGGGTACCTTCCCCATTCCACCACCCGATGTTCCACACTCGTCTATCGCTTCAATCAACATGATCTCCACCTCGATTCACAAAACCCCTGTGTCTCATGACCCATGGATGGTACCCAACCCTGACGACCATCTTCGTTATGACGACAAAATGCCTTTAAGTTTGGTCAAATCTGCCTATCAGGCCATTCAATCGACAACCCCTTCTACCCCCTCTCTTGGTGATTTATCTCCAGATCCTTTCCGCGTCATTTTTCCCATGGATGAGATGATTATGTCTATCATGGAAGACACCCCCTGGAACGATGGCCATCACCATTCCATCCTCTTCCTAGAACAACACACCATCGAGAGCTACCAACAGATCTCGACCCCATCGACCGTTGTCGTCATTTCAACCGTTCCCAAGTCCACACACGATGTGTTTTCCGAAGTGAACTTAAGAAATATCTCACCCACTATTCCCCTCGACATATCCATCAAACCTGTCAAAAATGTGCATATCGGAGCTTTGTGTTCCCTGGATGAAATTGTCACCTACACGTCACTTTTCAAAGAGTTTCGTGACGTCTTCGCCTGGAGCTATGAAGAAATGTCGGGTATCGACCCCGACATTGTGATACATGAGATTAAGACATACCCAAACGCTAAACCTGTCCGAAAATGCCTTCATCCAGTTCACCCACGTAAAGTGGCTGCTATCAAGCTCAAAGTCAAGAAACTTCTCAAAGATAGCTTTATTTACCCGATGGCCCTCATTGAATGGTTTTTCAATCTTGTCCCGATCGACAAGAAACAAGGCACAATCCACGTATGCGTTGATTATAGGGATATTAACAAAGCTTGTCCTAAAGAAAACTTTCCTACCCCCTTCGTTGATCAGATTGTCGACGATTGCACTGGAAGCGAAATATTCTCTTTGATGGATGGTTTCTCTGGATATAATCAAATCAATATTGTTCCCAAAGATCAACACAAAACCCCTTTCATTTTTCCTTGGGGCACTTTTGCCTACCAAAAACTTCCTTTCAGTCTAAAGAATGTTGGCGCAACTTTTCAGCGTGCTATGTCTTATGCCTTCCATGATATCAAGCACATCGTGCAACCATATCTTGATGACTTACCTTCTCATTCCATGCGCCAGGTCGATCATCCAATCCACCTCCGAGCCATTTTCCTCCGCTGTCGGTTTTACCATATACGTTTGAATCCTCACAAATGCATTTTCTGCGTAGAATCCGGCTGACTTCTAGGCTTTGTTGTTTCATGTCAAGGGATCAGGGTAGATCCTTTAAAGGTCAAGGTGATTCTCAATCTCCCTCCTCCTTCTACACTTCGCCAGTTACAAAGTTTGCAAGGGAAAGCAAACTTTCTTCATCGTTTCATCCCAAACTATGCCGAGATCACTCTAGGATTTATGTGACTACTCAAAAAGGGGTCTGAGTTCTTATGGGATACCATCACAAACAAAGCTTTCGAAGCTTTGAAACTGTCCTTGACACGTGCTCCGCTTCTCTTCCCCCCCGATTACAGTCGTGATTATTTCCTCTACCTCGTAGCCTCGGATTACACCATCGCTATGGTTCTCGTCCAAGAGGATGATTCTCATGACGAACATGTTATCTATTACTTGAGTCAAAGTCTAACGCCTACCGAAACCAAGTATTTACATGTTGAAAAACTGGCCTTGGCAGCCGTCCAAGCAGTTCAACGTTTCTGACACTATATCCTCTCTCGCAAGACTACGGTAATTTCTAACTGCAACCCTATGCAACACATTCTCATGCGTCAATTGCTAGGGGGAAAATACTCCAAATGGATCGTGATACTCTAGGATTTTGACTTGGAATTCGAATGAGCTATGTCCAAGAAGTCCTTAGCGTTTGCCGAGTTGATATGCGACTTTCTGTACTCTGAAATGGAAAATGTAGCAGCCAATTCATTACCTGATGAATCCCTTTTCCTAATTAGTTCTGATGATCTTTGGTATGGTGATATCATCATATATATCCAAACCCATACTTTCCAGCTCAATTTGTCTAGTACTGACCGGTGTCGAATATGCTACCAAACCCGTCAATATCTTATGCTTGGGGATACTCTTTATCATCGTGGTATTGACTCAGTTTTTCGATGCTGCCTTACATTCGAAGAAGCCAAGAAAGCCTTAAATGACTGCCATTTTGGAGCCTGTGGTGGTCATATGTCTGGGTATGCTACTGCCCAGAAGATCTTACGAGCATGGTATTTTTGGCCTTCTTTATTTAACGATTGCATAATCGCCGTCCAAAAATGCCATGCTTTCCAGACCTATAATCATAAGATACGATCACATCCTGCTCCTCTTCACCCTGTGGTCTCCGTTGGTCCCTTTGCGAAATGGGGTATCGATTTCATGACATGTCACCCCCACTCGACCGGAGGGCATGGATACATTATTGTATCCATAGATTATTTTATGAAATGGGTCGAGGCAATGCCAACATCTGACAATACTAGAATGACCATAGCATTATTCATTTTCAATCACATCATAGCTTGTTTTGATGTTCCTCAGGCTATCGTCACTAATCACGGTAGCCACTTTAGAAAATTCATGATGTTCGAACTCATTGAAAAGTTGGGTCTTCGCCATGAAAACTCAACGCCCTATTACCCACAAGCCAACGATCAAGTCGAAGCAATTAATAAAGTTCTCATAACCATGCTTCGACGAATGATAGGGATTCACAAAACACGTTGGTACACAATGTTGTTTTCAACATTGTGGGCTTACTGAACGTCCGTTAAGTCTGCTACTGGGTTTACACCTTTCCGGTTAGTCTATGGTCTAGAATCCATCCTCCAGATTGAATGTGAGATACCGTCTTTAAAACTAGCCATCGAACTCCTACCAAACACTTCTGCAGAGGAAGAACGTCTGTTGTATCTCATGTGATTAGACAAAACTTGACGTGACGCTACCCTATTCATAGAAGCCCAAAAGAAACATGTCAAGGCCCAATATGAAAAACATGTCAAGCCTCATGTTTTCTCCGAAGGATATCTGGTTCTCCTCTACGAACAATATCGAGATATGCCAGGAGCTGGAAAATTTGAAGCCATGTGGCGAGGTCCTTATATCGTTAGAATTTTTTTGGAGAAAGGAGCTTATGAGTTAGTAGATTACAATGGTATCCCTTTGAGTGAACCCAGGAATGGGTTGTACTTAAAGAAGTACCATGCATAAGATCACCTATGCATGAGTACTTGTATTTTATTGTATCATACTTCTTGTGTGTTACTGTTGTATGATTTTTGCGTTATCTAGTCTCTACCCTTATGTTACGTTGTGTTTGGTTTCCAGATGTCGGAGTCTTTGCTACCCCACATTGACTTTGATGATGGCACTAGCCATAGTACTCAGAACCTTGCTTCTGTTGTGTGGGCAATTTATGCCCCTACGAATGAACTTATCACTCTACGAGGTATGTGCCTCGGTCGTGCGACCAAAAACATTGTAGAGTATAGCATCGTTATCCAATTATTGATTGATGCTATCTTGCTCGGTATCTGTCACTTGGTTGTATGACTCGATTCGCATCTCGTAGTACTACAGTTAAGTAATATCTATGTTATTCGAAGTCCTACTTTGTTAAGGGTATATTTGTGAATTCGCCTCTTGGAACATTATTTTGATTATATTGAGTATCAACTTATTCCTAGATGTCTAAATATATTAACTAATGCATTAGCTAACTATATATTAGACAGACGTTTGGGTCATTTATAAATCAATCACATTACAAGTATCACACAACAAAAGATAAGTCGGTAGAAGTCATATGTATATATAACGATCAAAAAGTTTTTTACAAAACGTTATGTCCGAGGACCAAAATTTCAAAATCTAAAGCTCATATCTTCTACAAAGTAACATCATGGATGACGTTCATAGTAACACACGACTGTCCGGGCAACCCTACAAAGCAATCAACCAACAGACTCTGACACGCCCACTGTATGATGTTGATAACGTCGCGTGACCTCTCCAAGAGGCATGTCCAAAATGTCTGCAGTCAAACCCTCTAAGTTTTGTTCCACTGCCTCATAATCTTCAGCGTCCCATCGTGGCACTGGAGCCACCTCTCCTCATCACTGAATAGGAGAAGTACCCAGAGGTCGATAAGGCCCCACATCTGAGTCATCAAAAAATAATTTTTGTAATTAGATCTCGGACAAACATAAAAACATTTTCATATGATAAAATTCACAAAAGAATTAAAAAATTAAAAAATGTGTACTTATCGAGATCTCCCCACTGAGTGCCCTCGGGCAGGGCCAAGTTTGAATCCCCTCAGAAGTCCAACCCGACATAGGCATAATCATCGACCATCAACATCTGTGGTCGCAACCAGTCAAAGAAAGAATCATTGTATTTAATGATTGGTCCAACTACATGTCGGGCCATGAGGTTACACCACCTCAACATCCTCGAATCCTCTGGAGCCAATAGACCCCACTCAACCTGCAACCTCAGTAAGGGAACCCTCTGAAGAAAGAAGGACACCAACAATGACCCATACCTAAATTGCTTCAGGTTTCCTCTCCTGCATTTATTCAACTGCCTCTTCACACTACGAAGGACTGCGTCTAACCAGTTAAAGACCTGAGGCTCAGTACACTCTATGGCGTACTGAAAGTAGCTCTAGAGAGCCATGTGTGGAGCAGCGCTCCCATCCATATGAGTAATGGTGAACAAAATAGTGCGAAGGGTCAAATCTTGGACCCCCCAAATGGCCACTTTTCCTTTGCTCCTTTCCGCCCCTGGAACACAGTACTGATGACAGTATTCACTCATAGGTATCCCACCACCTCGGCCACCAGTAAAGCTAGCGTGGTACCCATGCCATGACATCCTTGTCAGGAAATAAATGTCCTCGATATCCAAGGACAATGTGTGGACCCATACATGGAATACTTGTTGGTCCACATCCCACATATGAACGAGGTACTCCAATAGCCTAACTTGGGCCCTCATACCCGAGATCCAAAAGAATTTCAGGAGACCACAGTCTCACAAAGTGGCAATAGTGCCCAGGTTATTCTAGGAAATAGCATCATCTTCTTCATGCTCTCTTTCATGCCATTCCAGAACCATGGTGACAACCAAATGCCTACAAAAAAACCATAAGAAGAAGGTCAACAACTCTCTTCAAGACTTGGTACATTTTTCATTGAGCAAACATTAAAGAAATTTTTTCACTTTGCGGTTCTCGCAGGTGCCCCTTTGGCACAGTGAGAGGTTCTCGTAGGTTCCTTTGGGGCCACTTGCAAGAATCATGCATTCTCGCAGGTCCCGTGTGGCTAGCCGACGAGAATGCTTGAGCGCAAATTTGAGCCTTGAAACAAGCTCAAAAACTTGAAATTTACCAATGAAAATAAAAAATTGAACCATGAAAATATAGAAGACAAGGAGCTTACCTCACTGCCGGAGATGGTTTGCCAAATGGTTGCTCGTACCTCCTGCAATCAAGCACCAAAATTCAAGGGCAAAAGAGGGGTTTTGGGCTAAAATATTGGCAAAGTTAAAATGACTATGGTAAAAAGAATTTTTACCCACTTATATTTACTTTTTACCATTTTGATTGGTTTTTATAATTGTTTTATTTATCAAACCTAATGCCTAATACCCCTATGAGTGCAAATTTTTGTAGACATGACGACTTCGATGTCCATACGCAGGGATGCATATATTTTTTCTTTTTTTCATTGCATGTTTGAATTGTTTTTTATGGTTTTTTGCACAAAACCTTGAGCTTGGTCTTTGTCCGTTCTCACACTTGAAAATATATGAGAACATAATCGAGCACGCTTTTATCACTTTTTTGGGCTCAACAAGGTTATACGAAAAATGAACCCCTTGGAATCCTCTTTAAGCTCTTTTCAGACTCTCTAAACATGAAAAGATTGCCGAGCGACCTTGCTATTTTCACGCTCATTAAAGTATTCGAAGAAAGCATCCGTTGGGTCACATCATACTATTTTACAAAAAATGAACTGAGAGAGTTCTCTTTTGAGTTTTTTTCCAGACTCTATAATCATGAAAAACCTTCGAGTTTTCTATCTTTGGACTCGTTAAAAAAACATCGAAAGACCCGTAATGGGACCGAACCACTCCTTCCTAGGGTTCATTAAACATACTTCGAGGGACTCGTTTGAAGGATGAGCTTACATCAACAAGGATATGTTATTCTCCTCAAGCTTACGTAAAAATAAAGAGGTACTCACCAGAAATGGTGGGGGAAAAATTTGGGAAAGGGATGTGTTTTCGTATTCATATTATTGGCAGTAAGTGTTGCTCTTGAACATGACACCCCCCTATTCATTATCTGAAGCCAGTTTGAGAAATCCATTTGTCTCTCATTCAACTTGCTACAAGGTCATATCTTGAGTCGTCTTTCAGTCAATGCTGCCAAATCATTGGTCGTTTCATTCATATGTTCAAGAGAAGTTCATCTGAACCCTCTATTGAGTCGTCCATTTGTAGTTGTCCATTATTTTCGTGTCGGCCTTCCCTACGTCCAATTCAACTTACATCATACTCTGTTCTGCCTTCAAAATATGTTATTCATTTTGTGTCATTGATGGGGGATACATCAAGGCCCTCCTGTGACGAGTTTTGTTCCATTGACTCCAGCTCATTATCCAGAAGAAAGACTTCGAAATTCTTTGGTACCTTAGAACTTGCATGCCTCAATGGAAGGTTTCTTTGCTTTCGACAATGGGTTTTCATCATTGACCCCTGATTGGGAGATTCTGTCAAATGATCGATCTCAAATCATTTATTCACATTCGGTGGATTGTACAAGTGTACCTTGGGAGTCATTGACATTAATGGTGATTTCCCTCGCACTTGTTAATGGTTTCATCAATGACCGATAATCAAGTGGTTTCTACCATGTTCGACTTCAACACATGTAATCACATGGTTAGATTCATACTTTCAGGTAACAGGATTGAAGACCCTGGGTCTCATCTCTTTGATCTAGGATGCGATGGAATATGTATGATTTGCTGACACATAGATCCACTTTGTATGTCTCGTGGCTATGTCGTCTTAATTTGAATCTTCTCGCATGGATCCACAGTGTATTCTTGGTGGCTATGCGATATTTTGACGACATGGATCCACGGTGTATGATTGGCGGCCATGACCTATGTTTATGATGTCATCTGTCTGTGATCTGAGTATGGGAATGCCTACCTCAGAACTAGTATGATATTCTGCAGATGCTTGGTTGTCTGCAGGTTTCTGATTAGGTGTGCTCCCGGTTTCTGACACACACACGCAATTTACAAACTATTTCGGCTGTCACTGATTCTGGCCTCATACTTTGGGGGGCATTCTGTTACACATGATTTTGGTCATCTTGGTGATGTATTAACAATGGTGTACTCAGGTTCCCAACAAGAACTTTCTCCTAAGAAAAGTGGAATTTATCTCCTTCTAGAAAACATATTTTCAAAGTGAGTTTGCAGGCTACATATGGTCTAGGGTGTGAGAATGACCCATTCTCACAAGCCACCTTCATCTAGGGTGAAAACTTCTCGTAGGTTGCTCTATACATAGGGTGCGAACTTGTTTTTAAGCTTGGAAAAGAGGATAAGTCTCGAGGGTTCTAGAAGGGAATCTTCTAGAAAATGAGTTGGCATTCGTATGGTTGTCATTTTACTGGATTCTTTGATTTGGTGGGATCATTCTCATCCATGTAACCATCTCATCCTCTCCTATATATTGAAAGGATTCTCATGGAAAAGGTTAAGAAATATTAATTGAAGAATTGGTAAAGGAATTGTGTGAAGAACCCAGCTTGAACAGAAGCTTGGAGACTCTAGTAGGTCTATCAAGAGGAATTAGATCTTCTTCATGCAAGGACAGAGAATGTGTGTGTGTTGGAACCAAGAGTCACCAAAAGGAAGCTTGCGACATCAAGGTGATCAGGTTGTATCTTCTACTTTCAATTAATATGATACAACGACATGTCCTTTTCCCATAAAGTCATTCTTACTTTATTGTGTAATTCCTTGATCATATGCATAAGTTGATGATTGAATATATTTTTCTATCTTCACTTTGGTTGGTTTGTGTTGTCTTGGTCTTGACCTCATGAGAGCACCAGAGGGAAGCGGGTTCAACAAAGACTTAAGGAAGCAATACAAAGGTATGTCACTTGTTCCTCCTTAATAGCTAATTCAATGGTCGTAACTTAGGGAAAGAGTCATGTCCTGTAATGTTTTGTTCTAGATCCAGGTGGATCTAGGGAGATCTATTAGTGTCTACACCTACTGATTAGTCCGATAACACTTAGTAATCCAACATGTTGATTAACCAGGGAGTCATCGACTTTGGATCGCAGGTAAATATCTACCTCGAGAGACATGGATATGGTTGGGACAACCTTCACTAGAACTAACACTAAATTACCTAAAGTTAGAAGATCAAAGATTAATAGAGACTATTGGCATTCTTAGAAACATTGAAACTTATATCATGGGTATACCAATGCCAATCAACTTTGAAGTAATCGACTTATTGAAGGGAATGCAAACATATGTAAAATTTTTTGGTTGACCAAGGGGATGATAAATGAAATAAAATATCTTCATTGAAAAAGACAGAATCAAGTTAAAAGGGAATGGAAGAAAAATAATAATTCCTCTAGATCCTAGTGAAGAGAAACCTTGGAGTGAGTCATTGGAAAAATATCAAGAGGCACGATGCTTGTACCAAATAGTCAACAGACAAAGAGATTACGTCGAACTAAACACACAAGGAGAAATATCAGTTGAATCTCCCCTATCGGTTGGACACAACTCTGACTCAGCATTATATAATTGGAATATTGAAAATTATGAAGTGCACTCAAAGGATTGTTGGACCATTGAAGCCATCCCAATTACATGTTTCAAAACATGTTAATCAATTCAAGCAGTACCTATAGTTTATGAAAAAATACTTTGAAAAACACCTACTCTTATTCTGACCGGCAACACGGTAAAAAATACAATACATTACAACAAACTAAATGGTCCATCAATGCATGTCGAGGAAGTTTATAAATATCCCAGAGAAGAAGGAAGAACTCAAAGCTTGCTAGAAACCTTTACAGGCCAGGAAACAAGGTCGTGGGAAACACATTCCCCAAGACTAAAAACATGGACAATTGTATCAGATTGCTTTATAGAGCAATTTAGAGAGAAGAAACTAGCCAAAGTTGTTGACATCCTTATTTTCAAAGTCGAGTATGACCCAATCGAGCATATTCACTATTGTGAGAATGAATGGCACCAAAAAAGATATAGAGATGAAAGGGTATGGCCTCACATGTTTCCAAGAACATTAGAAAAAATACCAAACAAATGGTACAATATCGAAGAAGCTTGTGGCCATATGCTAAATTATTCCGACATCAAATAAAATTGTATCCAAGACTTCAAATTTACCCTGAAAGAGGAACATCTAAAAGAAGAAGCACAATAGATCAATTTTGTTTTAGAAAAACTGACTCCAGCTACACAAAAGGGAAAAGGGAATATGATGGTTGATCAAGGATCGAGATTGACTTGTAACCTCATTTCAACAGAAAATAATGGAACTAAGACAAAACAAAGAATCGACATGGAGAATATAAGTTGTCTGGACTAGAGATTCTGATGGAAAAGTGATCGCCCAACGTTGCAAAACAATGTAAAATTAATACTAAAGATATCTAAGGAAGAAAAATAAGACCATGAACAAACTGAATTCCCAGAGAGCTTCATTAGAATTGAAGAAGGGGAACATTATCTCAATGAAGAAAAAACACTAGAGTGGATGGATGTTGAAATCGAAACTAAATAATTCAACATATCGAAGGATGATCGACCAAAAATGGCACGAGTAGGTGACTATTGCATAGAGAAGGAAACAACTGACATAGTATACTTACTCAAGTAATACCAAGACATATTTTCATGAGACTATAATTATATAAAATGAATTTTAGAAGAAATGGGAGAGATGAAATTATAACTCATTCCAGGAGCAAAACCAATCAAAAAGCGACCTTACAAATTATCTTTCAAATACAATACCATCGTTCAGAAGGAAATCGAAGGAATGTTATCCGAAGGTTTTTGGACACATCGACTACACTGAGAGGGGGGGTGAACAGTGCACGGCTCTTTTCACAAAAAATCCCCTTCACAAAACTCCTTAGTTAGAAATCACCAATAAATCATTATTTATTGTTGTTATTTACAACCAATTAAATGTGAACATGCATCAACAACATATCATCAGTAAATCATCACCACAAGGAACACAAAGAACAAAATATGTATGTACAATTTTCCTTTTATTATGGACTACAATCCTTGGGTTATCAACAACAATTGAATAGAGTAGAACTCTAAAAGAGCACCAGCTCTATAATGAAAGACTCAACTTACACACTCAGCATCAACTGAGAAGAGGAAACTATCCTCAACATATATCAATCTGTCAAAATGTATACAACCAATCGAAAGTGCAGATCTAAGCCCATAGAATGAATATATGGAAATTTATTCAGCCTTTAAGATGGCATCATCTCACACTCAAATCTCCATGACTTTGTTCAACTATATGTGATTTTCCCACTACTGCTCGTGTACTCCTTCAAAAACTGAATTTCTGAAACTTTTGTCGTCACGATCTCAGACTTACTGAAACTTTGATGCATCCATGATATCCTCCAGTCAATCTCTCTCTATCAGAATATATCTTCAAGATATTCTCAAGAGATGCATATTCAAAAGAGACCTTTTCTTCTTATTTATACTCTTCAATTAGCTTCCTTAGAAGCATATTCTAGGCCACTTTGTCCACATAGTCCTCGAGACCTTGCTAGTTTCAAACTCAGTCAAACACATACTCTTTCATCACCCTCAGGATTTTCACGGTCTTGATTTGATCATTACCGATTTGTTCATAGATTGACGACTCTCAACAATTGCGGGCCGCCAACGTGCTCGCTCTTTATTGGAGGGACTTTTCCCCACAATCCACAAAGTGCTCGCCCAACCTCCTTTAAATCATGATCATTGATCCCCTGTCTTGACAAGATCAATGATCCTATCAAATTATGGGCTATGAACTTTTGTGCTCACTAATTTTTCTTCCACTCCCTGCAATGATTCCTCACCATCGATTTTCATGATCTTAGATCGATAGTCACACGCAGGTCCTACTCTCCTAGTACCTTTTTCCAAATCTCACACTAACGGGCGCTAGCTTCTTCCTTGTATGTGACCTTGGGTTGTGACCCTATGGAAATATGTGATTGTGGGCGCAACCAAGGGTGGTTTGAATCCAACCCACTTTTCTCCCTGTAATTCACCTCCAACTACCACATATCCCTTTCTCAATGCCGTGGTTTCAATTGTTGCCCGCTTTCAGATTTTTAACGTCTGAGCAAGTTTTTGCCCCACAATTGAGCATGAACGTTGATCTCCAATCTTGTGGTGATGCCTCTCGATCAACGACTGCTATCTGTCCTCTTTTCCTACCTTCTCTCCTCCTTTCATACGCGATCCCATATCTCCATGATCCGTTGACACATAGCTCCCTTTCAAATCAATGGATCTGACTGATTTTTCCTTTCAGGCTTCGGGAGTTTCATTTCTCAAATCTCTTCTTCCTCCACATGAAAATATTATGGAGTGGAAGATCTGTTGACACATGTCCCTTTTAGATGTGCATCTATGACCTTCTCCATGAGATCGGCCTTCAGGATTTTCAATTTTCAAACTCTCGTTTATTTCTGAGTGATTTATCCAAAGTGGAAGATCACCTGCCATGTGTCCTTCCCCATCAATGACTCTACTTTTTCTTCGGGACTTTATCCTCTTCAACTAGATCAACGGGCCTTCGACTCCTTTTTTAATCAATGACTGATATCTCCTTCGGTTCTTCATACTTTTCCCCCTCTTCTTTCCTCCGAAGTTCTAGATTTGGCGATGTGTGTCCACCTTCACATCGATGGTTCTCATCATTTCGAGAATTCAGACTTCAGACATCTCGACTTCTCCACACCCACTTTCTCCCAGAATGTTTTCACCCGAAGTTCACGATCTGTTGACACGTACCTCTCGCAAATCGACGACCATGATTTCCTTTAGGTCTTCAGTCTTTTGACATGTACCTATCACAAATCAAAGGCCATGATTGCCTTCATATTTTTGGGCTTCGGTAGTTTCAAAATCTCTACACTTGCTTCCTCCTGAAGTTCTTCCACCTGAAGTGGATATCTCTTGACGCATGTATTTATGGATCTGACGACCATTATCCACTTCAATTTTTCGGTCTTCGAGAGTTTCAAAATCTCGCGCACTCAGTTCCTTCCAATGTGATTTTACCTGAAGATGATGGATTTCCTCCATGTGTCCTTCACAATGGATGGTTGCAATTTATTTCGGCCTTTAGGACTTCGAGAGTTTGTCACACTCCACACTTGAAATCCTCCGAAGTTTCTTTCTCCGAAGTCTCGAATCTTACACTACTTGCCCCTCTGTATAATGGAAGGTCCCTGGTCTCTTCGGGAATTTGACAACTCCTCACTCCTGTGTGTACATAGAGACTTAAAACTCATGCTCTTTGCCCGGATCCAATGATATACAATGATCATTCTTCCTCCTGGACGGATCTTAGTCGATGAATCGATCCAACTACTCCATCTTCATATATGCATATGACTATGACTTCTCTTAACATCAATCCATTGTCATCAAGGTCAATATATGATCCATCAATCACTATATCAATATACTATGACATGATATTGTTCCTTTGACATCAATCCTTTTGGCATCAATGACAACTTGATCCAACAATATCCCCCTTTGGAATTGATGGCAATACCAACATTGATGTCAACACCAATCACAATAGGAATGTCAATCACATCAATGTGACTATCTCTCCCCCTTTGACATCAATGGAAAAGGTCATTCTCCCCTCAGGGCTTCTCCTCTTTCATGAATGCCTTTGATATTCCTCTGAATAATCTATCCCCTTTTTAACACAAGATATCGCTTTGTTGTAATGTGGAATATATATAGCTCATGCTCCCCATGTGACCATCACTCCCCCTGGAACTATGCCTCTGTTCTCTCTCTCCAAGTATAGGACTCTATTTCAAGTCTTTATATTTGCATCTGATAAATCTCTCCTCTTGGAATCATGGGAAGAAGAATGACTCCCCCTATGGGTATGTCTCCCCCTATCGTTTTTGCAATATGAACAATATTCTTCTGCTGCAAATGTTGTTGCTCAACTAGATCATAGATCAACTTATCTTTCTATGACGATCCTTGGGCCTTTCCATGCAAAAAAATCGTGCCATACCATATATCATGAAGCAAAAATGATGTCAACAATGAATAGAGAATCATGAACAAAACATCAACCAAGTATATCTTGTGCCAACCATGCACAATACCCATGTACATCGACTGTGTACATCAATATCGTATCATATTCCATAAGATATCATTAATGGAGTGCATCAACCATATTCCTCTACCAATCATGCCAACCATGTGCCTCAAACAAGTGTCATATCACTCATGATATGCCTCTACCAATAACGAAGTGCCACAATTATGTATATTAATCAATGAAGTGTCTCAAGTATATCATTCATACATCATGTACCAAAGTATATGCTAATCAAGTAATACCAATGGTGTACTTTTAGCCAAGTACTATCATCCAAACATATACCATCTATGAGTGTACCAAACACATGCATCAACATGTATCACCACTTGTACCAAACAAGTACTTCAACCATGCACCAATATCACAACAAGATGAATCTTTATACATGTATGCCAAATCCACCATAAAACATGTGCCAATCTGTAGTCCAACCATATACCAAATGCATGCAACAAAATATCCAACAAATATTCTTCCAATAATACATCATAATATATATCAATGAAACTCAAATATGTACCATTCATGTACCCCAACAGATCATCCTCAATCCTCTATTCATTGCAACAAACACTAAGCATCCAACAATACATGTACTAGTAGTGTGATTCAATAGATCAATGACATATCTATCTAGAATCATCATGATATATCTCATAACCAAGGTTCTATAACTTTACTATCATAACCAACATTGTTCTTCAACAGAAAATGCCTCAATCCATACTCAAGGGTTAGTATCATGCATCCAAGATAGTCTTTCATCTCTCAACTATACATCACGATCATGCATACAACAAATATGTATGCCATCATGTAATCATGAGAACCTACAAAAAACATGTCAGACCCTGCAACAAACCATGTCATACCCTGCAACACAAAGTTATACCATCATACCATGTTGCAACTCATATGCATAGCTCTTTTTCCAAGGCTTTTTACCACAGATACGCGGCATGCTGCATAGACAGTTCACGTATGTATACGACCTATTTATAGGTCAGCTTATGTATGTACATTATTGTTACCATTATAACCTGCATATGCTTCTGAAGATGACAAACTTGAGCTTCCATTAAGGATTCCATTATGTTCTTATTGTTCGGTCTTCTTTACCCACTTATGAAGGTGTGCTTGCTTCTCAGAACTTGATCTCTGAGCTTCCATCTTCTAAAAAATGTCTCCCTTCCTAACTTCATGCCTTCTTCTAGTCATGCTATATGAATCCCTCATCATGGAATTCCTTCTTATGTTCCAACAGTCCTGGGATTGGTGGCCAAATCCACTACAACTGTAGCATCTCATGTTGTGACAGTGAACAACAATGTGTCCTACTTGATCACATCTCCAACACCTTGTGGTGTTATGAAATCTTCCATTATCTCTCCTTGCATAAGATCCACAATCCAAATCTTTGTGACCATATTCATTGCATGAATAACATTGACCATGAAAAACACTTTCATACCTTTGCTTTGGTTCCCATCTCTTTTGAGGTGTAGAGATGGCTTCTTTATGTCTACCTTTCTTTGTTCTTTTCTTTCCTTGTGTGGGTGGTTGACTTGCAACATTGTCTTCATCCTTTTAGAGTGAGGGATTTACCTAATGATTTTGTTAGTTTCCTAACCCTCACATAGGTAGAACAATATATTCAGATGTAATAAAGGTCAATATTAATAAGGCCTTTCTATAAAATAGAATAAGGCGGATGTAAGAATACCTAATAGAAGCTTCCGCTTCTAGAAGGATCTTCCTCTAGATGCTTATTTTTAGTATAAATAGGAGTTGAGGGTATGAGAACCCTATCTTGGATATTATTGTAATAAAGATCTGCTCAACTGGAGGTTTCCCCCTCGAAGAGGCCCATGAACATTGCTTTCAAATTCAAAGTGCTATTTCTGTTGTTATTCTTATATCATTTCAGTGTTATTGTGGTGAATGTTCTGGTTATATTGCTATTATTTTGCCATTACTAGAATTTTATTTTTGTTCTGCATACATTTTATATATGGTATATTACAAGTGGTATCAGAGCACTTTCCTCAAAAAAAAGTGTGGGTTAATTTTTTTTTCCAGGGTAGAGACGTATTCTGGCGTCTTTAAGCCACAAAGATATGTCGTTATGCGCATAAACCCATGGCTGAGGGATTCATACATGCAGGAAATACAAGTGGTACTTAAGTGCACATTTGTTGGCCACCCTTGTAACCCTTATTGGTACCCCTTTGAGTGGTAGTGCATCAGGAAACACCTATGTATGGATCGGACTAGATTACCTGAAGCCCTCTTTAGATAAATCGATCGACTGCCTGACTGCTACAGTGTCACTGAGAATGGCACTCAGGAAGATACTCTCTAGTACCTGGGTAGTCAGGTAGTATGACTAAGTGTACAATCTATCCTCCTTAGTTAGTGCCTTGAGATATTGGGCCGAGTACTAATGTTGGACCCCGCACGTATATCAGAGAGCTATAGCATAGGGCAAACCCTTGTCTGTAGAACCCTTGAATACCTAACCCTTGGGGGACAGAAACATAAACAAATTAAAACAAACAAGATCTATTGCCGTGCAACTGTGTTCGGGTTTCCAAGTAAATACACATTTCTTTCTTGTTAAGCATTTGGGAATTTCTTCTCTGCAATATTCTTCAGATCAAAGTATTTGAGACCTATTCCATTGGATTCATCTCTTCTCCCTTATCACAATCATCCATATCATTTTTTCGGAAAATTTTTGTTACCTTGGCTGCCCCTTTTCAGTTCCCCCATCCTCATGGCCCATACTCGTATCCAAGACTTGGAAGCTCTCTTCAACACCTTGCAATCTAGTCTCATTGAGACCCAACAAGAAGTGAAACAACTCAGTGCCAATGTTGCTGCCATCAATGCAACCATGCAGTCCTCAGTGGGCGAAATCAAATAAGACCTCACCACCCAGCTTGAATTAGTCTTTTCAACATTCTGCACCAAACTGCATATCCCTACAGATATCCCTTCCTCTTCCTCACCCCCACATACTGAAGGTGACCATTCCTCTCATTCCCATACCTTCCAGAACCATCACTTTCAACGTGACCTATGCCTTCCACGGGTGGATGTGACCAAATTTGATGGCTCGAACCCCACTGGTTGGGTAACCCAAATGGAACATTACTTCTCTTTATACAACATTACATATGACTTGGCCAAACTTTGGTATGGCTTTCTCCATCTAGATCAAGAACGTTGGCAATGGTGGCAATGGAGAAAAAAATCGCGTCAAGGGTATATTGCTTGGACATAATTTGTGGCAGAGCTTTATGAATGCTTTGACACTGACACCAACCATTTGGACTGTTTGAAAAAGATGAAACAATCAGGAACAATGGAAGACATTATAGTTGCCTTTGAGTGCCTAGATTTTAGAACAGAGGGCATGTTTGATGCCTTTTTCTGAGAGTGTTTTATTAGCGGCCTCAAGGATGAAATTTGGGCCCATGTCCTCATGGCTCGGCCTAAGAGTTGGGTGGAGGATACCAAAAGAGATAAAGAATCACAATAGGTTGTATATTCTCAAAACCGCAGACCCTCCTTCATCCCTCACCCTAAACTAGTAAATCCCACTGCCCCCTCTGCTCCACTAAATATCCAAAAAATGACCCGGGATGAAATGGTTGAACGCCAACTCAAAGGCCTTTGTTATAACTTTGATGAAAAATATTTCCCGGGCCATAAGTGTAAAGAAAAAAATCTTTTCATGGCCATCTTTGAGGAGATTTCAGAAGAAGATGAAGAAAATCCCTCTATGTCTGAATCACCTGAATCCACTGACATAACCCCTCCCTCAGACCCTCCCTAAGTATAACCAGTCATTTCCCTCAATGCTCTCACTAGCTTCTCCGCTCCCCAAACCCTCAAGCTAATTGGTTACATCAAGCATCGAAAGGTCATCATTCTGGTTGATAGTGGCAACACCCATAATTCTATTCATCAGTGCATTGCCCAAGAAACTCATTGCTACATACATGCCATCAATAATTTCCAAATCATGATTGCAAATGGTGGTTCCATGAAATGTGGAGGGTGTTGTGAAAATGTCCATCTCCAAATTGGTGACTACCACCTGAAATCCCATATGTTTGCTATCGACATGGGATGTTGTGACATTGTGTTGGGTGCAGACTGGCTAAGGACTTTGGGTCCCATTCTCATGGATTTTAAAGACTTAACCATGCAATTCAACCAGGAGGGCCACCAATATAAGTTCCAAGGCATCATCGCCGGTTCACCTGAGATCATTAGTTCCCATCGCATGGAAAAGCTGCTAAAAAAGGGTCATTTTGGTGTTATCTCCCAACTTCATGCCACACAAGCAACATAAACACCCTTGGTACCGCAAGACCTCCAAGCCATCCTTTATAAACATCAATTGGTATTTTCCACTCGCTAAGGCCTCCCTCCTTCCTGTGGTGTTCATGATCATTCCATTCCCCTTATACCAGGAATCCTTCCTCCCAATATCCGTCTGTATCCTCACCCCTTTTCCCAAAAAAATGAAATTGAGAAAATGGTCCAGGAACTCCTTAATGCAGGTGTTATTTTCCCTAGTACGAGCCTCTATTCGTCTCTGGTGGTCATGGTCCTAAATAAATAAGGTTCTTGGTGAATGTGTCCTAACTTTTGTGCCCTCAACAAACTTACCATCAAAGACAAATTCCCCATTCCTGTCATTGATGATCTCTTGGATGAATTGAGTGGTGCCCAATTCTTCACTAAACTAGATCTTTGTTTGGGCTACCATCAGATACGTATGAAAGAGGTAGATATCCCCAAGACTACCTTTAGAACTCATGAGGGCCACTATGAGTTTTTGTTCATGCCCTTTGGCTTGTGTAATGCCCCCTCCACCTTACAAAGCCTCATGAATCATGTCTTCCATCCTTTTCTCCACCACTTTGTCTTAGTTTTCTTTGATGATATCCTCATCTATAGCAAAACCTAGACAGACCATCTTGCTCATGTGGATCGAGTTCTCCATCTACTCTCTCAGCACCAACTTTTCCTGAAACAGTCTAAATGTTCTTTTAGCGCCTCAGAACTAGAATACTTGGGTCATCTGGTTGGAAAATATGGCATTAGGGTGGATCCTAAAAAGATTGAAGCTATGCAAAACTGGCCTCACACAAAGACTCTTAAGATCTTGCGTGGATTTCTAGGATTAACAGGGTATTATCGCAAGTTTGTTAAGAATTATGGGAAGATTACAACACCTCTCACTGCTCTCCTAAAAAATAACTCTTTCACTTGGACTCCAGCCACTGCTCAATCTTTTCAAACCTTGAAGATGGCCATGTGCACCACTCCAATCCTCGCCCTTCCCAATTTCACAAAGA
The DNA here is from genome assembly GCA_009831015.1 of Picea engelmannii. NCBI lineage: Eukaryota > Viridiplantae > Streptophyta > Pinopsida > Pinales > Pinaceae > Picea > Picea engelmannii. Next base: position 656,069 of record ML778464.1, read on the forward strand.
CCTTTGTGTTGGAATGTGATACCTCAGGGAAAGGAATTGGTGTTGTCCTTATGCAAGAGGGTCGACGCTTGGCCTTTACCAGCAAGCAACTATCTGAAAGCAATCTAGGCAAATCCATCTATGAAAAGGAAAGTTGCCTATTCTGCATGTTGTGGATCTGTGGCGTCCTTTTCTATTGGGGCAATGGTTCCAAATTAAGACAGACCATCAAAGCCTCAAGTATTTTCTAGAACAACGCATTTCCTCCCCAGAACAACAAAAATGGGTGACTAAACTCTTTGGATGTGATTATGAGATCATTTATAAGAAAGGAACATACAATGTGGTTGCAGATGCACTTTCCTGAAAATATGAAGATGAAGGATCCCTTTTTTCTCTTTCATTCATTGTACCTGTTAAGAACCAAACATCAATATAGCATAGAAAAACCTCAGGAAAACTACCCAACGCCTTGAAAAAGAGATAATTTCAGATAATAAGCCTCTTGGAGGGGGAAACCTCCTTTTAACCCACTTAAATATTCAAGTACAAGATGATTCAAAATGAAAATGTCTCCTTGGTATATATAGGAGACTAGGAGGTATAATTACAACTAATGGCCTAAAGCCGACATAAATAAAATAACATTACTAATATAATATGACCCAATTAAGGGGTAATGAGCCAATATTAGGGCTTAACATGCCCCTCCCCTAGAGACAAGTGTTTTCCGCAACACATGAGTAACTCTGGATGCTTCTGTATAAAAGACTCATCTTCCCAAGTGGAATCTTCAGTCAGTAGTTTCCTCCATTTAATGAGATACTATGAAATGGATCTATTCCTCAGCTGGTGAATTCTTGTGTTAGTGATGGCTTCAGGATCCAATATGATTTTTCCTTCCTCGTCACGTTCTGCCAATATAATTTGAACTGGGATCTTGTCACCTATAACCTTCTTTAAGCATGAAACATGGAAAACTGGGTGTACTCGTGAAGATGCAGGCAACTCCAATTTGTATGCCATAGTACCAATATTTTGCAACACCTTATAAGGTCCATAGTACTTT
>ML778464.1:661133-673303 GCA_009831015.1 Picea engelmannii
GTTCAAGTACAAGATGATTCAAAATGAAAATGTCTCCTTGGTATATATAGGAGACTAGGAGGTATAATTACAACTAATGGCCTAAAGCCGACATAAATAAAATAACATTACTAATACAATATGCCCCAATTAATGGGTAATGATCCAATATTAGGGCTTAACAGTACTAGATTGGCCCCAAGCCGTTTTCCAGGAATGGATACAAGATCCCAAAAGCTCGTAGTTGATCCAGCAATTGCAATCCAATGCTCCAGCTTCTCCAGGGTACTCTTGGCTCCATGAGGAACTTCGATACAAAGACCATTTTTATTTAAGTAAACAATCAAATCTTAAATCCACATTACTTTCTGAGCTTCATGCTACACCCACAACAGGGCACTCCGGGTTCACCAAAACCTATGACAGGGTCAAACATTCCTTTTTTTGGGATGGCATGAAACATGACATTCATAATTTTGTAGCTAAATGTGATGTGTGTCAATGCAACAAGGGATAAATAGTCAAATCGTTGGGCACACTACAACAGATCTCGATTCCACCTACTATTTGGAAGGATATATCTATGGTTTTTATTACCGGCTTACCCAAATCTAGAAATAAATCCATCATCATGGTGGTTGTTGATCACCTTTCCAAGTATGCTCATTTCTACGCCCTTCAACACCCATTTATAGCATCCATGGTGGATCAAATATTCATGGATCAGGTCTTCAAGCTTCATGGCATGCCACACTCTATTGTTTTTTATCGCGACCCAACTTTGACAAGCAATTTTTGGCAAGAACTGTTCAAGATACAAGGCACAGAATTGTATCTCAACACAACTTATCATCCCCAGACTGATGGCCAAACATAAGTTGTGAACAAGTGTTTGGAAACATATTTGAGGTGTTTTGCCTTAGAAAAGCAAAATCAGTGGGCTCAATGGTTACCCCTAGCTGAATGGTGGGACAAAACTTCATACCATATAACTACATGCATGACACCTTTTGAAGTGGTATATGGACAAAATCCACCTTCAGTTCTCTCATACTTACCTGGTGCCTCGAAGGTCCAGGTGGTTGACCTAACACTTACAACTCAAGAGGATATTCTTTGTACCCTCAAAAATAATTTGGTCATGGCATAAAATCACATGAAACAACAAATAGATCAAGGTAGCTTTGAACATCAATTTGTAGAAGGGGATCAGGTGTTTCTTCGACTGCAACCTTACAAGCAAACTTCCCTCAAGGACAAGCATTGTCAGAAGCTAGCGCCCAAATTTTATGGTCCTTATATCGTGCTCAAGCATGTGGGACAAGTCCCCTACTCATCGATCTTTTCCCATCCATTCAAAGAAACATCCTATTTTTCATGCTTAAAGAAGGTGATTGGAGCTAAGTGAGAAATTCAAACCAACCTTCTAGAGTTAGTTGAAGAAGGATCCATTTGGCTACAACCAGAAGCAGTTTTGGACCAGCGTGAGTGTTGCCTACATTAGAGAACCATCAAGGAAGTGCTAGTCCAGTGGAAAGATACAACTCCAGTAGACGCCACTTGGGAACCAGCTACCATTCTGCAACAATTTCCTCATCTCAAGCCTTGAGGACAAGGTTGTTTTTAAGGGGGCGTACATGTTAGGGTCCTAACCCGCACATAGGTAGAACAATATATTCGGATGTAATAAAGGTCAATATTAATAAGGCCTTTGAATAAAATAGAATAAGGTGGATGTAAGAAGACCTAATAGAATCTTCCGCTTCTAGAAGGATCTTCCTTTAGATGCTTCTTTTTAGTATAAATAGGAGTCGAGGGTATGAGAACCCTAGCTTGGATATTATTGTAATAGAGATCTGATCAACTGGAGGTTGCCCCCTCGAAGAGGCCCGTGAACATTTCTTTCATATTCAAAGTGTTATTTTTGTTGTTATTCTTATATCATTTCAGTGTTATTATGGTGAATGTTCTGGTTATATTGTTGTTATTCTGCCATTACTAGCATTTTATTTCTGTTCTGCATACATTTTATATCTGGTATATTACAACTTCTTTGAGGTGCTTTCTTCATCATGTCTAGCTTCTCTTTTGTAACTAAGACATGATTTATCATTTGGTGATCTTTGAATTTCCAAGATCTCATTCAAGATTTGTGAGCTATTCAAGAATTTGTTTGACTTCTCTACTTTCTTTCTAATATCAAAAAATTTAGCTTCTAACTTATGACTTGACTCTTCCTTTTCATTTATTTGATTCCTCAATAGTTCCTATACCCTTTTGGCTTCTTCAATTTGGGTCTTGAGATGGACAATAATTTCATGAATTTTGCTAATATCATCATCTACCTTCTTATTTTCTCCTATTTCATTCTTTAGTCTTATGATATCTTCTTCCTTTTCTTCCAATTGAGTCTTATTACTCTTTTATTTCTCTTTGAGCATTTGTTTTAACTTAAAGATGTGCCTTTGACTCTTCTTAAGAAACCTTTTAGTGTTATCCGAAAGATAGCTATAGTCTATATAATAATGGTCATTTCTATATTCATATAGACTTCTTTCAACTTTCTCTTTAATCTCCAATAGTTTTTCTTCTACTTATTCCACGGGATAACAATCAATCAATTCTACACAAACTACTTCCAGATTTTATTCTTCACTTGCAAAAAACCATTCAATATCATCACATTTAGAATTATTGCAATCAAGTGTCTTTGAGGATTCTTTACCTTTATTTGAAAGATCTTCCTTTGTGCCAAAATCATCACATGATTCTTTTCTTTCATTTTAAATGTCTTCAAGATCATCACATTTAGAAATAATGCAATCAAGAGTTTTTGGACATTCTTTACCTTTAATGATCTTGATGGAGTGATTTTCAATATTTTATTTCTTGCTTTGATATGTCTCCTATAGATTTAGCCATAGATCCTTGGAGGAAGTGCATTATCCCATGCTCTCTTTAATAGAACTTGAGAGTCCACTAAGAATGGTCTTGGGATCCAATGCATCATTCTTCTTCTCTTCCCTTTGAGTTGCAAAATTTGACTTGTTCTTCAAAGGAACTAATCCATCAATAGCTGCTTTCCAAACACCCACTCCTAATTCCTTCAAATGCACTTTCATTTCTATTCTCCATGTATAATAATTTTCATCATTAAGTATTAGAACTTCATCATTCATTTGTGTGTCCATGGATCTCCTCCAAGCTTGTTAAGGCTTATAGTGAAGGCCTTCTCTTATTCCAATTGTTGGACACACTAAATACACTGAGAGGGGAGGGGGGGTGAACAGTGTAGGGCTATTTTCACAAAACTTCCCCTTCACAAAACTCCTTAGTTAGCAATCACCAATAACTCATTACTTATTGATATTATTTATAACTAGTTAAATGTGAACATACATCAGTAACATATCATCAGTAAATCATCACCACAAAGAACACAAGATGTATGTACAATTTTCCTTTTATTACAGACTACAATCCTTGGGTTATCAAAAACAACTTAATAGAGTACAACTCTACAAGAGCACCAACTCTATAATGCAAGACTCAACTTACACACTCAACATCAACTGAGAAGAGGCAACAATCCTCAACAGCTATAGATCTATCAACAGGTATAGGACCTGTCAGAAGTGCATATTTGAGCCCATAGAATGCATATATGGAACTTGATTCAGCCTTCAAGAACCTGGAATCATATCACACTCAAATATCCATGACTTCATTCAATTATACGTGCTTTGTCCCACTTCTTCTTGCGTACTCCTTCAGAAAATAAATTTTCGAAACTTTCTTCCTCATGATATCAGACTTACTGAAACTTTGATGCATCCATGAGATCCTTCAGTCAATCTCTCTCTCTCATAATATATATTCAATATACTCTCACGAGATGCATATTCACAAGAGACCTTTGCTTCTTATTTATACTCTTCAAGTATATTCCTTAGAAGCATCTTCTAGGCCACTTTGTCCACATAGTCCTCAGGACCTTGCTGGTCTCAAAATCAGTCAAACATAGACCCTGTCATCGCCCTCAGGATTTTCACAGTCAATATCTTATCATTATAGATTTTTCCATCGATCGACTGTTCACAGCAATTGCGGGCCGCCAACATTCTCTCTCTTTATCAGAGAGACCTATCCCCGCAATCTACAAAGTACTCGCCCAACCTCCTTTAAATCATGATCGTTGATCCCCTGTCTTGAAAAGATCAACGATCCTATCAAATTGTGGGTTGAAAACTTGTGCACTCGCTAATTTTTATTCCACTCCTCGCAATGATTCCTCATCACCAATTTTCTTGATCTTAGAACAATGGTCACATGCGAGTCCTACTCTCCTAGCACTTTTTTCCAAATATCACACTAACATGCATTATCTTCTTCCTTGTATGTGAACTTGGGCTGTGACCGTAAATAAATACATGTTTGCAGGCACAGCCAAGGGTGGATCGATTCCAACCCATTTTTCACCCCACAATTCACCTCCAGTTTCCATGTATCCCTTTCTCAATACTATGGTTTCAATTACGGCCTGCTTTCAGATTTTTAACTTTCGAGCAAGTTCTTGCCCTGCAATTGAGCACGACCGTTGATCTCTAATATTGCGGTGATGCTTCGTGATCAATGACTTTTATCTTTCCTATTTTCTTTCCTTCTCTCTTCCTTTCATGCGCGATCCCAGATCTCCATGATTTGTTGATATGTAGATCCCTTTCAAATCAATGGCTCTGGATGATTTCTCCTTTCGGGCTTCGAGAGTTTCAATTATCAACTCTCTACTTCCTCCACATGACAATCTTCTAGAGTGGAAGATATTCTGACACCTGTCCCTTTTAGATCTGTGGCTACGATCTTCTCCACGAGATTGGCCTTCGGGAGTTTCAATTTTCAAACTCTCGTTTATTTCGGAGTGATTTCTCTGGCGTGGCAGATCATATGCCACGTGTCCTTCCCCATAAATGACTCTACTTCTCCTTCGGTACTTTAGCCTCTTCAACCATATTAACAACCCTTCGACTCCTTTCTTGATCAACGACTGATATCTCCTTCGGGTCTTCAGACTTTTCCCCCTCCGCTTTCCTCCAGAGTTCTATATCTGGCACCGCGTGTCCAACTTCACATCGAAGGTTCTCATTGTTTCGAGACTTTATACTTCATACATCTTGAATTATCCACGCCCACTTTCTCTTGTAACCTTTTCACCTAAAGTTCATGATCTGTTGACATGTACCTCTCACAAATCGACGACCATGAATTCCTTCATCTTTTCAGTCTGTTGACATGAACCTCTTGTAAATAAATGACCATGATTGCCTTTGGATTTTTCAGGCTTCGAGAGTTTCAAACTCTCTGCACTTGCTTCCTCCCAAAGTTCTTCCACTTGAAGTAGATCTCTTGACGCATGTCTTTCTATATCTCACCGCCATTATCCACTTCAGTTTTTCAGTCTTCGAGAGTTTCAAACTCTCGTGCACTTGATTCCTTCCAAATTTTGTTTACTTGAAGATGACGGATTTTCACCACGTGTCCTTCATAATGGATGTTTGCGATTTACTTCGGCCTTCAGGACTTCGGGAGTATGTCACACTCAACACTTGAAATCCTCCAAAGTGACTTTCCCTGAAGTCTTGGAACTTAATCCACCTATCCCTCTGGATAATGGACAGTCCCTAGCCTCTTCGGGACTTCGACAACTCCTCACTCTTGTTTGTACGCAGACTTAAAACTCGTGCTCTTTGCCAAGATCCAACGATCTGCAATGATCTCACTTCCTATTGGATGGATCTTAATTGATGTCTCGATCCAACTAATCCATATTCATATATGCATACAACTATGACTTCTCTTGACATCAATCCATTGTCATCAAGGTCAATATATGATCCATCAATCACTATATCAATATACTGTGACAGGATATTGTTCCTTTGACATCAATCCTTTTGGCATCAATGACAACCTGATCCAACAAAGGTATCATATATTCCATCAATAAAGCTAAATGGGAAAGTCCTATGGTGGTTCAACTGAAGAAGAACAACCCTAAGAAGTTAAGAATTTGCGTCGACTTCAAAGGTCTTAACAAACTAACTTTAACGGACCTGTTTCCCACTCTGTTCATTGATGAAATAATTAATGAATTCATTGGAAACATATGTTATTAATTTACATACAGATTCTTAGGATATGATCAAGTTCCAATAGCCAAAGAATATCAACCAGATACGACATTTGTCTTTGAATTTGGCTCCTTTTCCTATAGGGTAATTCCTTTTGGACTAAAAAATTCCCCAGTATTTTTCTCAAGAATAATAGTCAAGGTATTTCAGGAGTATATATGCAAAACCATGGATGTTTACTTTGATGAATGGATGATATACAACTTATTCAAAACCATATTCAATGGCTGATATTCATTCTTGAACAATGTAGACAAATCCATCTATCTCTCAGCATTAAGCAGTGCATCTTTTCCACACCAATTAGCATTTTGTTAGGCCATGTGGAATGCAAAGATAATGTAAAATTCGACATGGAAAAGGTCAAAATTATCCTCGAATTGAGGCCTCTTGTAAATTAGAAACAAATTAAAATCTTCCTCGGACACAGGAGATACTATAGAAAATTTATATGCCATTATTCAGATATCACGTTCCCAATGGATGAGCTTCTCCACAAATAAATCGAGCTAATATGGAGTCAAGACTTCCAGGAATCATTTGAATTCTTAAATAATAAATTGTTTGAAGAACCCATATTAAAATTACATGATTGGTCGAGAAGGTTCAAGTCCATGTCAACTCTTTGAACATTATTGTTGGTTCGGTTCTAGTGCAACCATACGATGACACAGTCGACCATCCAAACATGTACGCCAGTCGGAAAGTGAACAAAGAATAAAGGAACTATTCGACGATAGAAAGGGAATCTTTGTCGATGATATTCGCACTACAAATTTTTTTACACTAACTACTCTCAAAACCTTTCACATTCTTTATAGATCATCAGGCATTAAAATACTTAGTCAATAAACCAGTTCACCAGGCAAAGATCTGTCGTTGGTTTCTCTTATTATAGGAATTTGAATTCGACATAATCGACTGACCTCAGAAAATGAATGTTTGACCCTACCATATATCTTGACTTGAAACATTAGAGGACTTGACAAGCATAGACAACGACATCCCAGGCATACATATATTTAGAGTCGAATCTTCCCCAAAAGATCTGTAGGATATATAAAACATTTTGGAAGACGGAAAGGCTACAAAGGATTTTACAACAAATAGAAAGAAGGTGCTAGCCCTAAAAGAAACATCATTCACCATTATAAATGGATATATGTAAAAAATGGGACCCGATGATATCCCAAGGAGATGTTCTCTTGAGCATGAAAGAGAAGACATTATTAAGGAGGGCCATGCACTGCCAGATGGAGGTCATTTCTAGGCCGAAATGATAGCTCAGAAAATACTTTGGGTGGTTCTGTGGTGGCCAAATTTACATAAAGACCATCAGGATCAGGTTAGGAAGTCATATAGTTGTCAAAGGCTTGAGCGACCTCTGTGGAAGAATGAAAAGCCACTAAGATAAGTGAACTCAAATCAATCATTTGAAATTTGGGCTATCGACTTTGTTGGCCCTTTTCCTCGGAGAGGAAAAAGAACCGATGTGAAATACATTATTACTACATTATAATATGTGACCACATGGGAAGAATTCGAACTAGTTGAATCATGCACCAAAGAAGTTGCGACATTATTCATTTACGAGAACATAATCAAAATGTTTGGATGCCCACTTACACTAATTAGTGACCAAGGAACACACTTCGTAAATGAAACGATAAAAATCTTACTAAATAAGTTTTTTATCTACCATAGATGAACATCAACATATCATCCCCAAGAAAATGGGGCGGTCAAATCATTTAATAAAATAATGCATAAAGGACTCACCAAGATCTGTGGTATTAACAAAAATGACCGGGATGATAAAATTCAGATGTATAGATCTTCTTATAAACAATCAATTGGACATAGTCCTTTCAATTTAGTCTATGGGTAAGAAGTCATTATTACTTTACACTTTTGGTCCAACTCCAATAGGATAACAATTGTGGATAAATTCAACCAAGGTAGAAGCATGAACGATCAACTGTACCAATTAAATAAGCTAGAGGAAGGAATATTAATTGAAATAAACCATCAGGAAGTGAAAAAACAACCACAAAAATCATGGCATGACCATCATATAAAGAAAAAGGACATAAAAAATGGAGATATGGTCTTGCTATATGAAAGTTGAATAAAAGGAAAACTGAGAAAACTAGAGACATCATGGCTTGGACCTTATGTTGTTGAAGATATTTGATCAACCAAATCATTTCATCTTCGAACCTTATTAGGGAATACATTCAACAAAGTAATTAATGGAGCCCGTTAAAAAAAGTATTATACATAGAAGAGAAGAAACCGTGTTGGAAAAAATTAGCAAGAAAAATTCCAACATGGACTGACCAGAGTTGGAAAGGAAAACCTAACAGTCTAGTCGAAGTCGGAAAAATATAGAATAATCACATCCTTAAGGAAATAAATCCTTCTTGTACTAATAAACCAAATTCATTTAGAAAATTTAGACATATAAATACAATTATAACAAACCTTTAGGAAATAAAAATGAGTATTAAAGAAATTTCAAATCCTCAAAGAAAATCAACAAAAAGAAGAATGGAGAGAGAAAGAATACCCTGTTCAAGCTATAGACTAAGTATAAGAAGACATGATTGATACACCACTCCATATGAATTAAGATAAATCCTCCTGAAAATACAGTCAAGAGATCAAGACATATCCCATTCAAGAAAGCGAGAGTCAAGAGAGCATGGTTCAAGTGAGCATGGTTATCATACAATAACGAGAAGTACAACAAAATGGAGGAGTGAAATAACTATCAACAACATTGATTGAGTATATCTGAAAATAACAAAACTGACAACTCAAGAGAAACAGTCGGTCGATCAATATACTGACCATGGATCAATAAAGGAGACATAGTTTGTCACACACAATAAAACACTGACCACGAAAAAAATGAATCTAGAGAAGGTGGTGTAATTAAGATGCAACGGGAAGGACTAATGAGAAGGACAAAAACATTAATGATCGATGCAACGAAGATGACAGTGACACAACCACTAACATAAACTTAGCTCAACTCAACATGAACAACAATCATTTTAAAACCAACACAATGTACACTCAACGTTCCTTACATGAATGCAAATTCAACATGAACATGGGCTACTCCTCGCATGAAACCACCAACTCATCAACAATCATGGTTAAGACCCTTACTCCCATAAAGCACTGGGCGCATAAAAACAATATCTTTCTTTATGATCATAAAGATTTTTCCATCATACAACAACACAGTAAATATCGTATCAACAAGAGTCGACTTGGTAGCACAAGAAAAAATTCATCATTAAGCACACAATTCTATGTGAATCCATGATCTGGTAAGATTCAACCATGTGTGATATGTTCGGCTATTCTATCAGTTACCTTCAAGTGCATGAAATTGGACTCTATAAATAATATCTAGAGGGAAGAGAAAAAATCATTCTGCACATAGTTGAGTTTTTAAACATCGAACATGGGGCCGATTGGCATAGCAGATGATGACCCTCCTAAATTAGACCCTTAGAATGCAGAATTTTCTCAACCATCATGGTTACAGATGTCAGAAGAAGAGATTCAATCTCACGTGAAGGAAGGGGTTCCCCTCTATGGTTTCATCCACTTAATTATCAACATAGGGGGAGAACTTGCAAACAATCCCTAACATTGGAAGTCACAGTCCATTTCAGGTTACTTGGACAAAACGTGGAAAGAAATGTCAAAAGATCATTTCAAGTAACATATTTTTGTGGAAAGAAAAGATGATTGTGGAATCAAAATTAGGGATGATTTCAAATCTGGGAATTCAAAGGAGTGAAAATAGACACTAAAGATCATTTGACAAGGCTACATAACTTCTTCAAGCATCAAATGATCATGGATAAAAAAATTCTTCCTTCTTTCTTCCTACCATTTCTATTTGTAAACAATCAATGTAAACAAAGATTCTATTTTACTCCCCTCTTGCTTGGGACGAGAAAGGAATTGAGGTGTGGGGAGATGTTGTAAGGGCTATTTGACTCTATCAACTAGACCAGGCAATCAACTAAGAGATAGTTGGTTGAATTTTGAAGTTGGAATTATAATTTAGTCGAGGTCTCTATTAACCAACTGACCCAGGTAGTTAAGTAGTTACAACTTCCTGGTAACTAAACATATAGGCATAAATAGACAAGCTCTATGAGAAAGATGTATCTATTGTGCTGTATTGAAATATCATATAATAAAGTGTTGTTCTTTTATCTTCCACTAATTTTTGTATGTATCTGTCTATATGTATATGAATCTATGCTTTCTTATGTGTTGAACTACTGGTAACAATCCCCTACTTTTCCCTAGATTACAACAAACATTATAACATTCTAATAGTTCATGGACTTCCGTAGTCTCTCTATGCACACTACACATACATACTATCTCTATCTAACCTTCTTCCATGAAATTTTTATTTCTAATGACTTGCAGAGATACATCTACTAAAGGTGACTCAACCTCAAATTTAAATGTTACCTTCAAATTTTAGGCGAGCTCTTCCCAATCCAACGTCTCTCTGTACACTTCTAGCTCTAGATACTAGTTCTGGGGAGCTATCTAATAGGGTGTGTATGAACCTGTTCATCCATTCTTGTTTCAACACTCTTCTCCAAGTCGTAATACATTATGAAATATGATCCTTTGGATCGCTCATCCCCGTATACTTGTGCATAATATCTTCCATTCCAAATATGATATGCATCATTCTTTTACAATGTTTCCAATCCTCTATCCCTTCCTTGTTGGTTTCCCACCATCTTTCTATAGTTGATGTTAGTGAAACATCTAATTCCAATAATATTTTTTGTTTGGGTACATGCAACTCAAATTCATTGACAAAATAACTTTCCTCAGTCAACTCATCAAAATTTGATGTATCATGTACATCTATTTCGATCCAACGCAATGAGAGAGTAATGTGAGCACATCTTTGGGTTGATACTTTGTGTAAACGATGCTTCCAATGTTAAATTCCTTCCTCCAATTCTGATGCGCAAGTGCTAATGCTTCTCCAAAAAAGTGCACCATCCATAGTGGGATTGATGTAGTCATCCATGCACGATGTCATGTTGTACAAATTATCAATTTCCCTTCTCTCTGGCTCCACATATATTCTTTCCTCCTTGGGTTCTAATGGCACAATGACCTTTAATCCTCCTTCAAAAATCATCTCTCTTTTCTTCAATTTAATAATCACCTAATTATAAAAGGCCCAATCCAGTCCAAGAAACATTGGATACGAATGACTATTCTCCATAATCTCAATGACCTCAAAGTTAGCTACACTACACACTCCATCTATGTTCATAGGTAGTCCTACCAGTCTCCCAATTGGTATGATATTATGTTGGTTTTCCAATCTTAACTGAACAGTTGAAAAAACTAGCTTCGAATTTCCCATCATCTCCCACATCTATCTGGGAATAACATTGACATATGATCCTAAGTACAGGATTATATTATCCATGCCATATTCTCTTATATGCACACTTAATCTGAATTCTTTGTTTCTCCTCTTCTTGCGCAATACTTGGTTTAGTGCTCTCTGCAATGTAGGTACTTCTCTATCTTGAGTACACTGGTCAATCATCCCACGCAGTGCCTTCAACATTGCTTCATACTTCATAAAATCTAAAAAACTCTTTAGAAAATATTTCAAAGTACTTACCTTTTTTACTTTCCTTTCTATAATAGTGCGATCATAAAATGATGACATATCATATATAGGTGGATTATTTAACATAGATTGTTAAGCCCTAATATTGGCTCATTACCCCTTAATTGGGGCATATTAGATTAGTAATGCTATTTTATTTATGTCGGTTCTAGGCCATTAGTTGTAATTTATATTAGTAATGTTATTTTAATTATGTCGGCTTTAGGCCATTATTTGTAATTATACCTCCTAGTCTCCTATATATACCAAGGAGACATTTTCATTTTGAATCATCTTGTACTTGAACATTT
>ML778464.1:690282-716479 GCA_009831015.1 Picea engelmannii
GATGTTCTCTTGGGCCAACCATATATGTGGAAACACCATGCTATCTATGAGTCTCGACCCCGTAGTGTCATTATTACTCTAGGGGGTCATCTCTACAGGATACCAGAGGTAGTTCCAACTACTGCCCCACCTAAATAGTGCTGTAAGGTAGTATCTCATACTACAAAATTCATCTTCTCCACAATCTGTTCAAAAGGGGAACAAAAGGATACTACAACCACTACAACCTCATCCCAAGCACCTTCTATCCAACAGAAGCAGGTCAACAAGGTTGCAGCAAAGTGAAAAGATTCCTCCTGCACATCGTCCTCTCATGTATCTTGACTTGTTGAGCAGCCTCAACTGCAATAGGTTCGTGACAGATTTCCACAAACTAAGCAGCGCGACGTCTCCAACAAGACAAACAACTCACCAAGATGCAGATTCAACAAATGCTTTTCCCCCTCCCCCGGGAACTCAACGCAATGGAGACCATTGCTTCCTAAGGAGGGAGGATTGATCCAAGTGGATATTGGTGGCCACCCACCATTTCCAAATGGCTCAAAACAGTTTTCTGGCCACTTTGGCAATTTACTATTTTTAGCAGGTTTTAACTTCCGGGGCCATTTTGAGGGTCCAAATGAAGGTTTTTCGAGATCGAGGTTCTCAATGATAGCTGAAGGCATACTTGAGCCCCCAAAATGAATCTCCTTGACAATACATTTCCAACGAGCTATCACATTGCTAAAACGAAGATTGTATGCAAAAGTTACGACCCCAGGAAGTTGATGTACTCACTTACCCAAACGGGGCCCACATGACTTTTGGCGCTTCATCTCCTAGGGTTAGGTTTTTGGATGTCTAGGACTTTTGGCATTCCCTTTTATTGTAAAAGGGCCTTCAGAGCCTCATTGTAATCATTTTCTTGTGAATGCGAGTAGCCGTCACATCTCTTCTCAGAGATAAGCTGCCACCATTCTAGCGAGTCTTTCACTCTGTATTTTTACAGTCTCTGTACATTTCTTTGATTAATAAAAATCGTGTATTACTGTATATCTGTGTTTATGGTTGTATCTCTGATACATTTCTATTATATTATTGAATATCTACAATATCTCTGTGCATTTCTTTATTATATCTCCGCTCTCATTTCGTGCCGAAAATAATCCGGATCAACAGGTTGAGTGGGATTTACCAGCTCCGATAGATCCAAGAATGTTGAGATGGTGTCAGCTCATTTCTCGGCACATAGCTGGACCAATTATCAAATATAATGATACCTTCTTCGACTGGTTGTGACCACAGATGCTGATGGTCGACGATTATGCTTATGTTGGGTTGGACTTCCGAGGAGATCTGGACTTGGTCCTACCTTAGGGCGCTCAGTGGGGGGAACTTGGTAAGAAGTACACATTTTTTCTTTTTAAATGTTTTTGTGAATTTTATCATATGCAAATGTTTTTTATATATGTTCGTCCAAGGTCTAAATACAAAATTATTTTTGATGACACAGATGTGGGACCTTACCGACCTCCCGGTACTTCTCTTATTCAGTGACGAGGAGAGGTGGCACCAGTGCCACGATGGGACGCCGAAGATTATGAGGCGGTGGAACAAAACCTAGAGGGTTTGATAGCAGATATTCTGGACATGCCTCTTGGAGAGGTTCCACGATGTTATCAGCGTCATACAGTAGGAGTGTTAGAGTCCATTGACCGACTGCTTCGTAGGGTTGCCCGGGCAGTCCTGTGTTACCATGAATGTCATCCATGACGTCACTTTGTAGAAGCTATGAGCTTCAGATTTTGAAATTTTGGTCCTCGGACATAAATTTTTTGTAAAAACTCTTTTGATCATTATATATACATATGGATTTTACCAGTTTATCTTGTGTTGTGTGAAAATTGATGTGACTGATTTATAAATGACCCAAATGTTTGTCTAATACATAGTTAGCTAATGCATCGGTTAATGTATGTAGACATATAGGAATATGTTGATATTCAATATAATCAAAATAACGTTCCAAGAGGCGAATTTGAAAATACACCCATAAAAAAGTAGGACTTTGAATAGTATAGACATTACTTAACTGTAGTACTACAAGCTGCGAATCGAGTCGCACAACCAAATGATGGATTCTGAGCGAGATAACATTGATCAACAATTCGATAACAACGCTATACTCTGCAATATTGTTGGTTGCATGGCCAAGACACACACCTCATAAAGAGACAAGTTCATTTGTAGGGGCATAAATTGCCCATGCAGCGGAAGCAAGGTTCTGAGTACTATGGCTAGCGCCATCAGCAAAACCAATGTAGGGTAGTGAAGACTTCAACATCTGGAAATCAAACACAACGTCACGTAAGGGAAAAGACTAGATAATGACAAAAGAAAGCTACAGTAACACACAAGAAGTATGATACAATAAAAATACAGGTACTTGTGCACATGTGATCTTATGCATAGTACTTCTTCAAGTACAACCCATTTCTAGGTTCACTTAAAGGGATACCATCATAATATACTAACTCATAAGACCCTTTTTACAAAACTCGTCTAACGATATAAGGACCTCACCACATGGCTTTGAATTTTCCAGCTCCTAGCATATCTCGATCTTGTTCATAGAGGAGAACGAGATCTCCTTCGGAGAAAACGTGAGGCTTGACATGTTTGTCGTATTGGGCCTTGACACATTTTTTCTGAGCTTCTATGACTAGGGTATCATTGTGTCGAGTTTCATCTAATTGCATAAGATACAATAGATGTTCTTCCTCAGCGGAAGTGTTTGGTAGGAGTTCAACAACTAGTTTTAAAGAGGGTGTCTCACATTCAATCAGTAGAATGGATTCCAAACCATAGACTAACCGGAAAGGTGTAAACCCAGTAGTGGACTTGACAGATGTCCGGTACGCCCACAATGATGAAAACAACATTGTGTGCCAACTTGTTTTGTGAATCCCTATCATTCGTCGGAGCATAGTTATGAGAACTTTGTTAATTGCTTCAACTTGGCCATTAGCTTGTGGGTAATAGGGCATTGAGTTTTCATGGTGAAGACCCAAATTTTTAGTAAGTTCGGACATCATGAAGTTTCGAAAATGGCTACCGTGATCAGTGATGATAGTCTGGGGAACACCAAAATGAGCTATGATGTGATTAAAAATGAATAATGCTGCGGTCTTTCCAGTGTTGTCAAATGTTGGCATCGCCTCGGCCCATTTCGTAAAGTAATATACGGCTACAATAATGTATCCATGTCCCCCGGCCGAGTGGGGGTGACATGTCATGAAATCGATGCCCCATTTCGCAAAGGGACCAACTGAGACCACAGGGTGAAGAGGAGTGGGATGGGACCGTATCTTATGATTATAGGTCTGGCAAGCATGGCATTTTTGAACGACGATTATACAGTCATTAAATAAAGAAGGCCAAAAATACCCTGCTCGTAAGATCTTCTGGGCAGTAGCATACCCATACATATGACCACCACAGGCTCCAGAATGGCAGTCATTCAGAGCTTTCTTGGCTTCGTCGAATGTCAGGCAGCATCAAAAAACTGAGTCAATCCCCTGACGATAAAGAGTATCCCCAAGGATAATATATTGACGAGCTTGGTAGCGTATTCAACGACGGTCAGTACAAGACAAAGTTGGCCAGAAAGTCTGGGTTTGGAGATACATGATGATATCGCCATACCAAAGATCATCAGAGCTGATGAGGAAAAGGGATTCATTGGGTAATGAATCAGCTACTACATTTTCTGTTTTAGAAGAGGGAAAGTCACATATCAACTCAGAAAACACTAAGGACTTATTGGACTTGGCGTGTTTGAATTCCAAGTCAAACTCCTGGAGTATCACAATCCATTTGGAGTATTTTCCCCCTAGCAATTGACGTGTGAGAATGTGTTGCATAAGGTTGCAGTTAGAAAGCACTGTAGTCTTGCACGAGAGGATATAGTGCCGGAAGCGTTGGATGGCTGCCAAGGCCAGTTTTTCGACATGTAAATACTTGATTTCGGTAGGCGTTAGATTTCAACTCAAGTAGTAGATAACATGTTCATCATTAGCATCATCCTCTTGGATGAGAACCATACCAATGGTGTAATCCGAGGCAACAAGGTAGAGGAAATAATCACAACTATAATCGGGGGGAAAGAGAAGCGGAGCACGTGTTAGGGACAATTTCAAAGCTTCGAAAGTGTTGTTTGCAAAGGTATCACATACGAACTCAGACCCATTTTTTAGGAGCCATGTAAATCCACGAGTTATCTCGGCGTAATTTGGGATAAAAGGACGAAGAAAGTTTGCTTTCCCTTGCAAACTTTGTAACTGGCGAAGTGTAGAAGGAGGAGGGAGATTAAGGATCGCTTCAACCTTTAAAGGATCTACCCTAATCCATTGACGTGAAACAATAAAGCCTAGAAGTCAGCCGGATTCCACGTAGAAAACACACTTATGAGGATTCAAACGTATACAATAAAACCGACAGCGGATGAAAATGGCTCGGAGGTGGGTTGGATGATTGACTCGACGCATCGAATGAGCGGGTAAATCGTCCAGATATGGTTGCATGATGTGCTTGATATCATGTAAGACATAAGACATAGCGCATTGAAAAGTTGCGCCAACATTCTTGAGACCGAAAGGGAGTTTTCGATAGGCAAAAGTACCCCAAGGACAAATAAAAGAAGTCTTATGTTGATCCTCGGGAACAATGTTGATTTGATTATACCCGGAGAAACCATCCATCAGAGAGAAGATTTCACTTCTGGCGCAATCGTCGACAATCTGATCGACGAAGGGGGTAGGAAAGTTGTCTTTGGGACAAGCTTTGTTGATATCCCTATAATCAATGCATACACAAATTGTGCCTTGTTTCTTGTCAATCAGGAAAAGATTGGAAACCCAGTCAGTGAGGGCCACCGGGTAAATAAATTCGGCTTTGAGAAATTTCTCGACTTCGAGCTTGATAGCAACCGCTTTACGTGGGTGAACTGGAAGAAGGTGTTGTCAGACGAGTTTAGCATCAGGGTATGTCTTGATCTCATGTATCACAATGTCGGGGTCGATACCCGACATTTCTTCGTAGCTCCAGGCGAAGATGTCATGAAACTCTTTGAAAAGGGACGTGTAGGTGATGATTTCGTCAGGGGAACACGAAGCTCCAATGTGCACATTTTCGATGATTCCAAGTTTGATGGATATGTCACGGGGAATAGTGGGAGAGATATTGCTTAAGTTCCCTTTGGAAAACACATCGTATGTGGACTCGGGAACGGTTGAGACGATGACAACGGTTGACGGGGTCGAGATCCATTGGTAGTTCTCAATGGTATGTTGCTTCAGGAAGAGGATGGAACGATGATGTCCATCGTCCCAAGGGGTGTCCTCCATGACAGACATGATCATATCGTCTGTGGAAAAGATGACATGAAAGGGATCCGGAGATAACTCACCAAGAGAGGGGGTAGAAGGGGTTGCCGATTGAATGGCTTGATAGGCAGATTCGACCGGACTTAACGACATTTTGTCACCATAACGAAGATGATCTCCAGGGTCAGGTACTATCCATGGGTCGTGAGACGTAGGAATTCTATGAATTGGGGTGGAGATCATGTTGATTGAAGAAACGAATGAGCATGGAACATTGGGTGGTGGAAAGGGGAAAGTACCCATTAACGAAGAGTCTTTAAGAAGGCCTACACCGACGTTCTCATAACCCGGTGGGGTTTTAGCAATGAACGGTACATTTCTAGTATGGGTATCGGAGTTAAAGAAGGCTAATTGGTTGATGATGACTACCTTCCCTTGATGTGGTAAACATACCACACGAAAAAGGGTCAACACAACTGCGCGCATAGAATCGATCCAGCTGCAGCCAAGCAAAAGATTGTAATCAAGAGGAGCATCAAAGACTTCCACTTCAACTTGGACCGTTTTGCCTTCTAACGTGATTGGAAACGAAGGAAGGACACCGTAGGGCATAAAACCGGAGCCATTGAAGGATTTGAGAGTGTTTTTGGATTCATTCAAAGAGGGAGAGCCAATGGATTTCCAACAAGTAAGAGACATGACACACGTCGAGGCACCCTCGTCAATAACGGTTCGACCAATGTTTTTGTCAGAGATGATCACTTGGATCTAGAACGCGAGTTGAGGGGGTAACCTTGGAATGTGATCTTCCAAGTCAAAAATTATTAAATTCATATCCGTCGGATCGATTCCACCGATAGCGTTCAATAGTGCCTTCCGTTGTGTGGGACACCTTTGAAGGACTTCGAGGGCTGACATCGCAGAAGGTGCTTGGGCCAGATCTTCAACAATGTTGTAGTTTTGGGTAGCACGAGCATGAAGATTGAAATCCGATTTTCGAACGACACCCTTTGGAGGGGGTCGAAGAGCTGTGTCGAGGCTCGGTCGTTCAAGATGAAGAGGATCGTTGGTAGGTGTAGTCGCAGGAGAGGCTTGTACCAATGAAGGAGGTAGGTCATCAACCTTCTCTTTAGAGGGAGAATAATCTTTGGCTTGAGTGGTGAGTGCAATTTCATTCTGCTTTGAATCACCAGTACACATCAATACATAGGATGTAGTAGAAGGTGAGGGTTGGTCATGAATGAACAATTGAGCCTGTTGTTGAGACGGGAAGGGTTGGGACAAAACGGTCGGAGCAGGTGGTTTTGGGGTTCCTTGAAGGAACTTAGTGACCTCGACGCATCATGGACAATCCTTCGTGTAGTGATAATCACCACAAATAAGACAATGGTATCGAGGTTTGCGCTTATCCTGATCGTCAACAAGTGGAGTTTTGGTTCGCTCTACTTGAGAAGTATTTTTGTCCTCCTTATTCTTACCCCTTCCCTTTTTGGATTTGTTTTTACTGGCTAGGGTAGATTGAACCGCATTTACCTCACAAGTCTTACCGGTGGGAGGGGTAGGAGACGGAGCATTTTGAACATTAGAAGAAGCAGGTTTGGGGTTGGTGCTTGAGGTGGAATGTGGTTGTTACACATCAATATTACTCGCTTTGATAAGTGTCGCAAGTGTCGCATGTTTCTCACAAGTCTGGAAAGTGTCACATGTTGCTCACAAGTGTCACAAGTGTCGCATGTTGCTAACAAGTGTCACAAGTGTTGCATGTTTCTCACAAGTGTCACAAGTGTCAAGAAAATCATTCTACCATGATGCCTATGTCATACTTATGACAACACTAAGAAGAGAATTAAAATGGCTCAAACACTTGGTTTGAAGGAAGAGGAATGGTTAACTGAAGTTAAGTGCCTCTTGCCACCTGAAAGGATCACTGAATCTAAGGTTTTAGAAGAGAGCGCTCCCCTATATCTCTCTTAGGAGTGCTGGCGCTCCCCTCTAAACTTCTAGGGAGAGTTATAGCATTGAAAATCCTTCTAAGAGGAGTGCTATTGATTTTAAGAGCGTTGGTGCCCCCCTAAAGCCTATTAGGGAGCGCTATAGCGCTCTGATGCCCCTTTTGAGGGAGCTCTACCTATTCTGGGCAGGAGTTGGTCTGTTGAGGAGAATAAGGAGAAGATATTTCAATCTTGGAAGGCAGTTGAATTCAAATTCCTAGTTCAGCCACGATCTTAGGGAAGATCCCTAACTCAAGGAGGAAAATCCTCAACTTACCCTAAAGATACCTCAAGAGGTTAGGCCTCTCTAAACCTATATAAACAGGCTCTATCATGGTGGAAAGGGGGGAAGAATGAGAAGCATGAAACCTATGATCTCGTAGGAAACACTCAGTGAACTGGAGGAGAGTAATCAGTGAAGTTGTTGTCATACAGATCGTGGATCTTTTGAGCAAGGGTTAGACAAAGGGGATTTGACGAAGCTGCTGCATTCACATCTATGACTGTAAGTTACTTCCATCATTGATCTCATTAATATAACACACTTGGCCTATTTCTTTCTAGTTTGTGTTTGATCTCACATGAACTTGTCTCTAATAGATAGGTCTATTTTCAAGCTAATGTCAGTGGAGTAGGAAGTGGTTGTACCATTGTTTGTCTACAGGGATTATCGAGGAGCGAAAGATTGGAGCTCAACTCGGAGTGTGCAGGGACAAACGTCGATAAAAGTTACTTCTTTTCTCCTTCCTCTTCATACATCAACTTATATAGATCTAAAAGGAAGTCAGTGTCCATGATAAGCGTCTTCTGTCTTAAGAGTTAAGAGTCTAGCTCTCAAGAGGAGATCTACCTGTCCGCAGGGAGATTTTGCTTCAACAGAAACTGGCGACTCCACTGGGGAGTTCGAATCAAAAATTTTGGTTTTTATTTTTCCTCATAGACCTTGTTTTACCCTTTGATTGTTTTTATACCTTGTTCACCCCTTTTTGCTTGGTTTTACTCAACTTGATTGCCAAAATTCGACTGAAATTTTGGAGTTTTTGACATTTTCATGAGCTTTTTAAGCTTGGTGCCCCTGTGACTATGTTAACAGAGCACCAACACTCCCTGGATGTGTTAGACAGATTGCTATAATGCTTGGTTCCCTTTATACCAGAGCGTCAACCCTCTTTTGGCAAAAAACCTTTCCAGAATTGCTTTTTCAGGGTCCAGCCTCTGTGTTTCACTTGCTGAGCCCCTTTGTGAGTCAATGCTTCTTCCCACTGGACTTTGATATCCTTCCTTTTAAGGAACAAATACCTTTCTATTTAGATTTGTGGCCTTCTTCATTTATTTTTTGATTTTTTCCGCTGTTGAGAGTTTGAAATCAATGCACTGTTTTTCTCTCTTTTTTAACTGAGCAAAAAACTCTGGTGAAAGACATCAGAAGTCTACGAATCTCTTCAATTGGTTTTGTTGAGGTCATTGTTCTTCAACATCTCTTTTTGCGTGAAATTCTTGGTTTTCTTTGTTTTCTTTTTTGCTTCTTGTTTTCGATCACAGCAAGAGGGTGTATTGTTTGTACAAAACTTGCTTATGCTTATCTGAGTTTCCTTGATTCAAAAGCTTAATTGGCAGGAGAAGTGTCATTTCCAATTAATCATTATTCACAAACAAACAAAAAAGAGACATCTTCATGATTGATTTTCATATTAGA
The DNA here is from genome assembly GCA_009831015.1 of Picea engelmannii. Classification (NCBI taxonomy): domain Eukaryota; kingdom Viridiplantae; phylum Streptophyta; class Pinopsida; order Pinales; family Pinaceae; genus Picea; species Picea engelmannii. The sequence goes on from ML778464.1 coordinate 699,333, forward strand.
AGGCATTTCCAAAAAGTTTTAGCACCACACCGGATTTGATTAAAATTTTTTGTTTGAGGACATTCCTTCTTAGTGTTTGTTAGTGAAAATAACTCTCTCTCTCTCTCTCCCTTAAATAGAAATTCATCGAAAAGAAATGACTTCTTATCATATTTGATGCATTTTTGGGGATTGAGTCATCATTCCATCAGTTTCACTTCCATGCACCCCTTTTGAGTAAAGAACAACTATAAAATGAACGCTAATTAAAAACTATCTAGAACGTTTTTTTTTCTAGGATCCTCCACCAACAATAGAAAAGGATTAGTACTTTGGATTAGGCTATGAGCATAACTCTCCAAAGTTTCCAAAACAAACATTAGCATCCTGATCTAGGGAGAGTCAAATACAATTGTCGTATAAGTTTGCCTAGGATCCCCCTCTCACACAGGGGTTATGCACGAGGTCGCACTCGGGAAAGCTACAGAGATTATCCCTCCATGGTTCGACTGATTGTAGTAGTCAGATCGTATTATGGGGATCGCTTAAAGGTATACCCACAATATTGAGTGGAATCCTTTCAAGTTGATTTCAGGCTAGATACCCTGCCCATACGTTCGTATTGGACTGTTGACTGTACCCGCCCAGGGGCTGACTGCGAATTGGTAACCTTAGTGGCCATAATATTTAGGGTCTTACACAAGGTGACAGTGAAGGGAAGTCTCACTATACCTGGAGAAGACATTGGTCAAACTCACTCAGGCTCCTTGGAGGGTAAATCCACAATTACTGCGTGGAAGCTTGCACCAAGGTGAAAGTCCGTTAAGCAGGTTGCCATTGTAACTGTTCCACCATATCCCCGCCCCTTCTTGACTTGATCACGCAACATTGGATTTCATCACCAACTAGCATGGTCATCGAGAGAAGGTTTTGTTTGCTTGGTTGTGATTCCTAGATTCTATTACTGTATGTTGCTTCTTTTCAGTAGTTGGCCATAGATTTTTTTTGTCGACTCTTTTTTGCCAACATCGACCCTCCACACCACTCACGGAGGCTACAAGGACTTCCTCCAGAAAATATGGAAGAGAATACCCCTTTACCCCCTCATTCTATGGAGAAATCTCCTCAGTAGAGCGAGGTTCACGACACTATAGCCTCCCAAGAAGAAGTTCCCACCCCTTTATAGAATTTTAGAATTGTTTCAGAGTCTCCAGAGGCTTTCTGCATTCCTGAGGGATATGAGAGACGTGTTCTCCAACTGAATTCAGCCGGTGAATTCGTCGTCATCAATCCTTCTGACGTCCTGATTGGGTCTCATTCAAACCCTCTAGTCGACGACCCCTTTTGGACCGCAGACATTGTTCGAAGTCCACCACACATGGTGTGGGATCTTTATGGAACGGGAATAGGTGCCGACATGCCTATTACCTACACTGTACCCTTAAACCATTTTACCAGTACTACTATTTTTTCAGCTACACCGTCCATTGATCCGAACACATCGTCTGTTGGCCCAAGGTCCACTTTTTCCCTCCAGACGGCTCACTCTACAATGGTCCCTCACGTTTCGACTATTACCGCCGGTAATGTGGTGGTTATCCAAGCTGCAATTGGCACACCACTAACACTTAGAACTTCATCATCACTCCCTTTTGGGTACATAGCACTGAATTCTTCCATTGTCACTACTACCCAAGTTATGCCTGGAAGTTCTATACCTATACAACAACCCGGAGGGACTGGTCTTGGTGGCTTTAATCCGTTAAGCAGCAACGATCAGTCGTTTACATCTGGTTCCCAAATTTCGGGAACTCCACCTCAAGATGGGGGGAATACTCCCACCAGAGGATAACTTCCATTTGGAGGGCACCCTCATGCTGGGGGGAAACCTCATTTCGGAACCTACCATCAACCGTATGGACAAAACGTGTCCACCACACCCAATTTGTGGAATATCCCTTTTCCAGGAAACCCACAGTTCTCGGGGGGACACAATCCTTAGGCTCCACAACAACCTCTTGCCCCTCAAGGGACCCATCTATATCCTCCTTATGGAAAAATGCCAAATCTAGCTTATAATCCTCAAAACCCATTCGGTTATCCTCCACTCGCACATGTTTCTTGAACCCCCTCAAATCCTGTGTACCCTGGTCAACACCAACCCTATACAAGAGGACCCACTGGTTACAATTATCCTCCTAACCCAGTGTATGGTCCTACTGGTGTTCCTATGCCACACCAGTATTACCCGCAGGTTAACCGACAACTATCTTTCCTAGCAACTCTTGACCTCCCAAACTTGTCTCGGTTAACGAATGATCCTATTTTTCATTCTCCGGTTTGGCCAACTATTCCAGCTAAACTTCCTTCTGATATTCCAAAATTTGACGGAAAGTCCGAAGAAGACCCAAACAACCATGTGATGACTTTCCATTTGTGGTGTTCATCGAACTCCCTCATGGACGATTCTATATGTTTGTGTCTTTTCCAACGAACACTTATGGGTTCTGCAGCAAAGTGGTATATTGAACTACCACGTGCTTCTTTTCACGATTTCAGCTCCCTTGCCATGTCCTTCCTCACACACTTCCAACTACCCATTCGATACGAGACGGGTACCAAAATATTGACCTCCCTTTGTCAGACAACCTCCGTACATATCTCTGATCATATCCATGAATGGAGACGACGACGAAGGTTAATCAAAGTGGTCATTCCTGACCAATTATTAGTGGAATGGTTCACTAAATCACTGTTACCCTAGATCGCTCATGATGTTGCTATGGGTGGTGTAGTCACCGAGGAAGAAGCCATTGCTCGAGCTCAATACTTAGATTTGGTTTATTCATAATCTCGTACTTTGTACGAATTAATACCAAATGCTACTTGTGCCACTATTGATCCATCCAAACCATCGTCTACCTCGCACGCGGATGGAGTCATTGGCTCCATCAAAACCCAATCTACTTCCTAGTCGAATGGAACAACCCAGCGGCCCACTCCGACGTCTGCTCCCAGTTCGAACACACCCTCTTCTACCTCCCCTCAAACTCAGGTCTCTGAGGTGAATACGGTCCAATCGACCCCTTCAATACAATCTGGAGGTAAGAAGAAAGCAAGAAATAAACCGAAGAAAAAAAACAACAATGAACAACCAAAAAATCAACCTCAAATCCCTGCTGCTGGAAAACAACCACAACGGAAAATGAAATTCCCATGTCTCATTTGTGGCGATGATCACTACACCTGAGACTGTCCACATCACGATGAAGTGGCCAAGCTCTTCAAGGGAAATTCACAACTCGTTGTGCTTACCCAGCCTTTTTCACAACAACAATCTTTGGTTGCTCAAACCCCCACTCCAAGGGGTAGTTCCAACTAATCCCATGATGAGGCCTCGACAAGTGCCCACATTTATATGTTTAACGGGATTAATCTGACCACTTGCACTGTGAAATACAACACACCGATTAAACCTGATAAGCCGAAGACCACTAACGGTTCCTTACCGGACCCATCACCATCTTCCGTTAGTCCTCCATCTACTAGCCCTTTGTCCGGGCCGCTCCAGATCGAGAAACCTTCATTTGACTCCATCCTACGCCCTCCCAAGAGCACTATCCGGAAATCAACCTTTAATCCTAGTTTGCGGGCTGCCCAAAACTACAACATCGTTGAAGATTTGGCTCAAGCACCGTGTGCTATGTCTTCTTTGGAAGTTCTACAACACTGTCCCAATCAACGTAGAACTCTCTTAGCTGCCATCGGCGCCTTCGATCCTGAGTCATCAAATAACCTCACGTTTAATCTGGATTATCATCAACCTCGACTCTTCCACCAACTAACTTTTCAAATCGATGTTGTTGTTCACAATCAACAAACCCACCGAACTATCTTGGATGAGGGAGCCTCTACATGTGTCATGTATTTAGCTTGTTGGAAAGGCTTGAAATCACCCACCCTTAACAAATCCCCTATGATGTTATGCACTTTCGATGGGCGATGTTTTCATCCTCACGGACTTTTGCAATCCTTAGCCATTTAGTTAGGCGGAAAAACTGTTACTGTTGATGTCGAGGTGGTCGATGCCCCCCTCGATTACAACCTACTACTCGGAATAAGTTGGTTCTACGCTATGACTATCGTCACCTCGTCGGTGTTTCAATGTGTACAATTTACCCATCAAGGAAAAATTGTCACTATCGACCAACTAGATTTTTGTACACCCTATGCTCGTTCCCCCCCCCCGTTACCAACAACATTCCTTTTTTGGGAGACCACAAATTTACGTATGAAAGCATTAGTGTTGGCTTGTTGAAATATTCTATCCTTATGGGTACTTTCCTTACACCACTTCCACCCACCACACATCATATTACCATCGTCAATATGATTTTGACTATGGCTTATCAATCTTTGGAATCATCTGACCCTTGGATCGTACCTAGTCCTATGGAATTCGATGTGCTTGGTGACACCATGCCACTTAGCCCAGCTGAGGTCGCATACGTGGCTATTCAATCTGCCTCTCCCTCCCCGAATAACCCCCATCTATTGGCACCTGATGCCTACTCGATGCCATCATGGTTGGATTCCCTATCATCTGCAATCGATTACATTTCCCACATTTTTCCTTCCGACGAATCTATAATGGAAATGCTTAGCATTGACGACATACCTTGGGATGATAACCATCATTGATCCTCTTTTCTTCCACCTCTGGAAGAAATTCACAAAGACATACACTCTGTCTTCCCTCCTGATGTTACCAATTCTCCACAATCTCCCATCCTCACACAAGATACTCTTTCTGAGGGGAATATGGGTAATATCTCTACTACGATCGTTATTGATATTTCGATCAAAGAAGGCATTGTGGAAAAAATTAACCTTGGTGCTAATTGCACACCCGAAGAAGTGGTATCCTACACCGCTCTGTTTAAAGAATTCTACGATGTCTTCGCTTGGAGCTACGAAGAAATGCCAGGAATCGACCCCTCGATCGTCATACATGAAATCAAGACTTACCCATGTGCGAAACCTGTTCGACAAAAACTCCGTCCAGTTCATCCCAAGAAAATTGCATCCATAAAGGCAGAAGTTGAGAAACTTTTAAAATATGTCTTTATCTATCCTGTGCCTTTGATAGAATGGGTCTCCAACCTTGTTCTGGTTGCCAAAAAATAGGGGACCATTCGTGTCTGTGTTGACTATCAGGATCTCAATAAGGCTTGTCCAAAGGACAACTACCCTATGCCCTTCATCGACTAGATCATTGATAATTGCGTTGGGAGCATAATCTTCTCTTTCATGGATGGTTTCTCCGAGTATAACTAGATTGAAATTTTACCTGCTGATCAACATAAGACAACCTTTATCTACCCATGGGGAGCTTTCACCTATCGAAAGATACCTTTTGGTCTCAAAAATGTTGGTGCTACTTTTCAGCGGGCCATGTCGTACACTTTCCATGATATCAAGCATATTGTAGAACCTTACCTATCCAATCGATCATATCACGTGATCACTTATGGGCTATTTTTCTTCAATGTCGGTTTTACCGTATCCGCTTGAACCCACATAAGTGTATTTTTGTTGTTGAATCCGGTCGACTCCTCGGTTTTGTTGTCTCTAAAGACGGGATTCGAGTGGATCCCTTAAAGATTAAGGCTATTCTGGCCTTACCCCCACCTACTAGTTTGACCCAACTCCAGAGTTTGCAAGGAAAAGCAAACTTCCTTCGTCGTTTCATTTGTAACTACACTGAGATAACTAAAGGATTCATGCGATTGTTGCAGAAAAACACCCCTTTCATCTGGGATGACATCGCTCAACGATCATTTGATGCTCTCAAGCATGCCTTGACTCACGCACCTTTGTTGCACCCTCCAGAGTATACAAAGGACTACATCCTTTACTTAGCCACCTCCACTTCCACTATTGCAATGGTATTAGTTCAGGAGGACCCCAACGGTGAGGAACATGTGATCTATTACCTGAGAAAGAGTCTATCTAGACCTGAACTCCGATATTCACATGTCAAAAAACTGGCTCTGGCAGCTGCCATCGCTATCCAGAGATTTCGCCATTACATTCTACTACACACCACCACTGTGATTGCAGACTCAAACCCCATGTACCATGTCTTGACATGTCAAGTGCTCAGGGGAAAACACTCTAAATGGATCGTCATACTTCAAGAATTCGATCTAAAATTTGTGAAGTCCAAAGCCAAAAAGTCCCTGGTGTTTGCGGAGCTTATCTGCGATCTCCCCCATGCTGATGAAGATATCGAACCTAAAGATTCTCTCCCTGAAGAAACTCTTTTACTCATCAGCACCTCTGATCCTTGGTATGGAGACATCCTCCTTTATCTCCAAACCTAATGCTTTCAGCCTAACACTTCCCGTGAAGAGCGTCGACGTATTCGCCACCATTCTCATCATTATCTTATCGTCGGTGACACCTTGTATCGCTGTGGTATTGACACTATCCTTCGCCGATGTTTGATTCATGCAGAGGCTGAACATGTTTTGAATGAATATCACCTTGGAGCCTATGGCGGTCACCTTTCTGGGATGGCTACAACCCAGAAGATTCTACGTGTCGACTATTTTTGGCCCTCGATTTTCAAAGATTGTATTGAGGCAGTCAAAAAATTCTCACCCTACCAAGTTTTTAACAACAAGGCACACACCCACCCTACTACGTTGCACCCCATCATTGCCATCAGCCCCTTTACCAAGTGGGGTATCGATTTTATGCAATGTAAGCCTACCTCAGCCGAGGGGCACGATTATACAATCTTCGTCGTCGACTACTTTACCAAATGGGTTGAGGCTATGCCTACCTTTCTGAACGACGATCATACCGTAACTCTTTTTGTTTTTAACCACATCATAACTCGTTTTGGTGTACCACGCGCTATTGTCACCGATCACGGTTCACACTTTAAGAACCAGATGATGAGTCAATTGCATGCCAAGCTAGGTTTTCTCCATGAAAACTCATCCCCATACTATCCTCAGGCCAACAGACAAGTTGAATCCATCAACAAGGTCCTCAAAACCATGATTCAACGCATGGTAGGGGAAAATAAGACATCCTGGCATCTAAAACTCTTCTCTTCTCTCTCGGTTTACTTTACTTTCGTGAAAACCACAACTGGGTTCCTCCTTTCCAGTTAGTGTATGGCATTGAAGTTTTTTTACCAATCGAGTGTGAGATTCCATCTCTGAAACTTAAAGTAGAACTGGCCCCATACTTCTGTTGAAGAAGAATGTTTCTTATATCTGACCAAACTGGACGAAACACATCGTGATGCCGCTCTCGTTAACGAGGCACATCAGAAACGGATAAAAAATCAATACGACAAATCTGTCCATCCTCAGACTTTTGCAGAAGGAGACTTAGTCCTCGTCTATGACCAGGCTCATGACAAACTAGGGACAGGTAAGTTAGAACCTCTGTGGCATGGCCCTTACATTGTGAAAAGTGTTCTACATAGAGGCGCCTACGAGTTAGTCGATTATGATGGAATTTCCCTAGGAGAGCCCCGGAACGGGCTTTACCTTAAAAAGTACTATGCCTAGATCACCTAGCATGTGTACATTATTGTATTTTAGTTTGGTGTGTCTGTTTCTTTCGCATGCTCGAGTCTTTACCTTTGCCACTCATAACTTTGCCTTGTGTTTTCATGCACAAATGACGTCTTTCTTTCCTATCTTTGTTGGGTTTGCAGATGGCACTAGTCGACACACCTGGAACATTGCTTCGGAATATGAGTCATTTACCAATTTGACGAGGTGATGAGTTCAGGAGGTATTTGCTTAGGACCAATGACTAATAACATGGAAGAATATCATGCTGTCATTGGAATTTTGACCCAAGCCTCCTCCCTAGGTATCTCTCATATCATTGTTAACCTAGACTCCCAACTCGTGATCTATCAACTTAATATCAACTTAATTGTATCTATGTTATTCGTAATCCTATCCTGCTACGTCTCCACCTACAAGTTCGTCGTCTTGAACAAATGTTTGATTACATCGAATACAAACATATTCCAAGAGAACTCAAAAATGTTTTAGATTCGTTAGCTAATTACATCATGGATCGGTATCTCGCCCATAGATAAGGTTTCATGGAGGAAAACAAATTGTACATCACATGTAAATTAAAACACATCACATTAAAGACATCATCATTTACAAATGTTTTGGCACTGTAAAAACTTAGAACTGTATATATATACATAGCATGACTGAAAATGTTTTGATTACATCAAAAAAGTATTTGGAAGAGAAAAATTTTGGGTCTTTACACCCATACAACATCATCCGACAAGTCATACAAAATATACAATCACCAGAGAGACTCTAATCTTTCTGCACTACATTATGCTGAGAGTAACATATCACTGCTCGCACTACTCATCTCAGTAGAGAATTAACATTCTCAAGCACCCCCACAGTGTGTCTCTGTAGATGTAAAGGCACTTCTTTCCTCCGTAGAGGAGGAATTCCCATCATAAGGCCTTGAAAGTTTCTTTCAACCTCCCAGAGACCTATCACTGGTGCCCCTGGATCTACTGCAACCTGAGCACCCCTGTGACGTCCTGGTATTGGTATCTCAGCCGGACGCACTGCTCTTGTCTGCATGTTGAAAACAATACATCCATTAAAAAAAACTCTTCTACGTACCCAAAAAAATATACATACGTTAAAAACTTAAAAGAAAAAAAACTAGACAAGGTTTTGCTTAGTCTCTCACTTGACGCATCCCAATCATCCCCCACTGGTAGAATCAAATCCATGCTCCCATGAAAGTCCACCTCGGCATATGGGAAGTATTCTATCCAAATATATTGGTGTCTCAGCCAAGCGAAGAAGTCACCAATGAAACGGAACTCTGACTCTGCCACTAGTCTCGGAGACACACTAGTCCACCGTTCCATCCGTGGTTCTCCCATTGGTCATACCGCCAATGCAATCTGAGGCTGCATCTGGGGGATGCGCTCTAAGAAGAATGAGACCAAGAAAGAACTGTATCCAAACTGTTTTTTCTCCATCCTACACCTCAAAACCTATTCCTTCATGTTCCGAAGAAACCCTGCACTCCAATTAAACAGTGTTGGCTCCAAACACTGTACGCCATAAGCTATCTGTGATCTTGACGCTAGATGCGCACTAGTGCTTCCTGTCACACTCATGATGGAAAACAAAATAGACCGAAGGGGCAACTCTCTGATATCCTTGATGGGGATTCTACCCCCCACCAGTCTTGCTTCTGGGACACAATGACGTGCCAAGTACACACCCACTTGCCCAGGAAGCACCCTCTGTCCGGAAAAATCTATAGGAGCCCCTCTTTTCGAGAGGCCAGTCAAGAAATACATATCTTCCAAATCGATGGTGAGAAGCTATGCTCCGATCCAAAATCCATGCTTTGCAACATCCCACAAGATGATTATGTGCTCAAGCAGAATGATCTCTTTCTTCATCTTTTGTAGCTTGAAGAATTTCAGAAGGCCACAAGCTCTCAAGGCAGCCCATGTACGAGGATTCCACAAAGAAGCCAAATCATCGAGCTCATTCTCTCGTTCCTTCCACTCAATCATGGTCGTTGCCAAAGTCACCTACAAAAAAAAAAAAAAAAAAATTTCATTATTCAATTCTTTGTCAATTTCTTAAGCAATTTAAAAACTTGAAATCTATTGCCCATATTGTTCAAAAAGGACCACACCTTCCTTTTTGTTACTCAATGATCACTACGTAGCAATAAAAACGTTTTAAATTAAAATGATTTTCATAATGGCTGCGTGGGCATATTTTTGAGTTTCATATGGATTCTTTAACAAAAACGACCTATCTACTCAATTATCAAGGCATTGGTATCTATGCTACCACCCTCTAAAAGCATTTTTGTAAATGAATGTCTTTTCCACATCATTTTCAATAGAGGCCGATTTGATCTTTTTTGGAACGACCTAGGGCTTCATTTTTTAATTTAAATATTGCTGTGAAAACAAATTTTGAACCATGTAATTGAAAAAGGAGGAAATGAAAATCTACCTGGTCCAAACGGCGAGAGAAATGGTCAATCGTAGCTCCGGTATCAAGCAAAACAAGATCCACTTCCAAAATGAGAATCTCCACTGCTACAAATCCTTATGCAAAATGAAATGGTAAATGAAGATTTTTCTTGTATTACTATTTATAAGTTTCCATTTTTTATAAGGTTTAGTTATTTGTGGGTTTCTTTGACAATATAATGGCCTCACTAAACCTCTGGATTACAGTTTTGACACTACAGGTTTCAAAGCAGTTTTGATCGATTGTTTACCTTGTCACATCCATGGGCATAGTCTTAGTTCGTTCTCAAGCTCGAGAATATAAGAACGCACCGGGTAGAATTTTATCTCTTTTTCAGACCCGCATGGACACACGAAAAAGGAACCCCCTCGAGTCACCTTTAAACTCTTTTCAGACTCTCTAAATATGAAAAGATCGTCGAGTGATCTTGCTTCCTTTCACACTCGTTAAAAGGTTCGAAAGGGCATCTTTCGAGTGGTAGTTTATCTCTTTTTCGGCCTCGTGAGACTAACTGTACGAAAAAGGAACTGAGAGAGTTCTCTTTTAAGTGTTTTTTCAAACTCTATAATCATGAAAAACCTTCGAGTTTTCTGTCTTTGGACTCGCTAAAACAAACATCGACAGGCCCATATGGGACCGAACCCTTACTTCTAGTTGGTTAAACAAAGGAAGAGGAACTTAACGAAGGTGAGTTATATCGATCATGTGTTACCCTCCTCGAGATCGCTAAATTAAAAAGAGGTACTCATCTATCTGGATGGAGAAAAATTTGAAAGAAGCAAGCCAAGCAATCTCTTTAGAACATTACCAAGTAATTCTTAGAGTCGCCCTTGAACATGACACTTTGTCTTTTGCACGCATTATAATCCATTGAACCTCTGCACTGAGCCAATCATTTGAGTCTCTTTCACTCCTTTGGGTCACCTGACGTAAGTCACAACATCCATTGCATCATCGAGTTTTGGTCCGTGTCATGTTTCTGCTGTTGTGCCTCAGTGTTCAAGGGAGGTATCCACCTTGAGAGTCAGCCATCCATTCACATTTGTTGGAATGTACTAGAGAATCATCCATTCATTGTCAGTCAGTGTTCGACTCTAGCTCATCCATTCACATTCGTTGGAATGTACTAGAGTACCTTGGGAATCATTGGCATTAATGGTGATCTCCCTTGCGCTTGTTAACGGTTTACATCATTGACCGGTAATCAAGTGGTTTCTGCCATGTTCGACATCAGGACATCTATTCACATGGTTAGATTCATACTACATCGGGATCGGTAAAAAGACCCTGGGTTGAAGTCATTACTCTATGTATTTTTCCCAGGTTGCGAAGGAGTTTCTCTTGAACAATGACACATATACTGTTACATAGATCCACTTTGTATTGGTCGTGGCTATGTCTTGTCATCTCATAGATCCACTGTGTATTCTTCGTGGCTACAATCAGTTCAGGTCATCAGAGTATAGATCCACACTGTATCCTTGGTGGATATACCATTTTATCAATACAATTATGGATCTGCAGTGTATTTCATGGCGGCCATATCTTGCAAGTCTTGATCACCCAAGCATAAGTATGCCTGCCTTGGGTTTGAAACATGTCATAATATTTGTTGGATGTTTGTGTGCAGCTTCTGTCAGGTTCTCCACGCCTATACCCTTTCTTGAAAGTCTACAAAGCATTTCATTTATCAGTTCTCATCTTCTAACTTCATACTTTGGGGGGCAATTTGTTACACATCAATATTACTCGCTTTGATAAGTTTCGCAAGTGTCACATGTTGCTCACAAGTGTCGCAAGTGTTGCATGTTGCTCACAAGTTTCGCAAGTGTCAAGCAAAGCATACTTCCATGATTCCTATGTCATACTTATGACGACACTAAGAAGACACTTAAAATTCCTCAAACACTTGGTTTGAAGGAAGAGGAATGGTTAACTGAATTTATGTGCCTCTTGCCACCTGAAAGGATCACTGAATCTAGGGTTTTAGAAGAGAGTGCTCCCCTATATCTCTCTTAGGAGCGCTGGCACTCCCCTCTAAATTGTTAGGGATTGTTATAGCACTGAACAACCTTGTAAGAGGAGCTCTATTGATTTTAAGAGCGCTGGCGCCCCCCTAAAGCCTATTAGGGAGCGTTATAGCACTCTGATGCCCCTTTTGAGGGAGTGCTGCCTATTCTGGGCAGGAGTTGGTCTGTTGAGGAGAATAAGGAGAAGATCTTTCAATCTTGGAAGGCAGTTGAATTCAAATTCCTGGTTCAGCCATGATCTTAGGGAAGATCCCTAACTCAAGGAGGAAAATCCTCAACTTACCCTAAAGATACCTCAAGAGGTTAGGCCTCTCTAAACTTATATAAACAGACTCTATCATGGTGGAAAGGGGGGAATAATGAGAAGCATGAAACCTATGATCTCGTAGGAAACACTCAGTGAGCTGGAGGAGAGTAATCAGTGAAGTTGTTTTCATCTGGATCGTGGATATTTTGAGCAAGGGTTAGACAAAGGGGATTTGACGAAGCTGATGCATTCGCATCTACGACTGTAAGTTACTTCCTTCATTGATATCATTAATATGACACACTTGGCTGTTTATTTCTAGTTTGTGTTTGATCTCACATGAACTTGTCTCTAATAGATAGGTCTATTTTCAAGCTAATGTCAGTAGAGTAGGAAGTGGTTGTACCATTGTTTGTCTACAGGGATTATCGAGGAGCGAAATATTGGACCTCAACTCGGAGCGTGCAGGGACAAACATCGATAAAAGGTACTTCTTTTCTCCTTCCTCCTCATACATCAGCTTATATAGATCTAAAAGGAAGTCAGTGTCCATGATAAGCATCTTTTGTCTTAAGAGTTAAGAGTCTAGCTCTCAAGAGGAGATCTACCTGTCCACAGGGAGATTCTCCTTCAATAGTGGTTGGGCATGGAATGTGCCAATCACATCGTCGGCTGCATGAGAAACAATTGGAGTAGTTGAAGTGGTGGAAGTGGAAGGATGAGGTGTGTCAGGTAGTAAGTTGTAAAGGGTACCCGTTTGTGAGTAAATGAGGTCAAGGTATTGAGCACGACTTATGGCCTTCTCTTCCATAACCACTCCACCCATGGCGATGTCACAACCGATGTCATTCACAAATGATTTTGTGAACCACTCTGCCAGCAACTGATCGGGGAGTTTGAGTTTGATGAGACATCGTCTCCGTCGCCACTCATGAATGTGATCGGATATATGAGTGGCTTTGTTTTGTTTGAAAGAAATCAAAATATCGGTCCCCATTTCATAACGGATCGGTAACTGGTAGTGAGTGAGGAAAGACATAGCTAGGGTGTTGAAGTCAGCGAAAAACCCTCGTGGTAATTCTATATACCACTTCGCAGCAAAACCTGTGAGTGTCCATTGAAAAAGACATAAATGAATAGAGTCATCCATCAATGAGTTGGATGAACACCAGAGGTGAAAATTCATGACATGATTGTTCGGGTCCTCTCCCACTTTGCCATCGAATTTTTGGATGTCCGATGGTAGCTTGGCTGGTATAGCAGGACATTGGGGAGAGTGATGAATTGGATCATTTAAAATCCTTGACAAGTCCGGGAGATCCAAAGTGGCCAAGAAGGGTAACTGTCGATTCACATGTGGGTACTGGTGGGTTTGGGGAGGAAGCCCCATCGATAGACCAGTAGGACCATAAGCAGTCTGCATATAATGTGAAGACCCAGGCAGATTCGATGGTGGTTGTAGAGGATAGTAGCTCATGGGATTATATCCTGGAACAGGGATGTGAGTTTGAGCATTCGAGCCCCAAATAGGATTGGACGTACCTGGATATGGTTGGACTATACTAGGGGGTATCACGGATGCAACTGGAAGTTGCTGCCCCCCAACCAATTGAGTAGTATGTTGTATCAGATGATTCTAATACTGGGCCAAGGATGGAGGTATGTTTTGTCCATAAGGTGGGGTCTGTCCTCCAATCGAGGGTTGTGTTCCAATTGGGGGTAGTGTTCCAATTGGGGGTTGAGTTCTAATTGGGATTTGCATTCCAATAGGAATTTACCTGCCAAGGGGGGGTTGAGTCCAACCTCCTTGGTGAAATTGTCCACCAACAGGAATATGATAATTTGGTGTGAATGACGGAATAGTGCCACTAGGATTAATACTACCAGTAGAGGACGAGAAAAGTCCTCTAAAAGGGGGTTGAGGAAGTGTTGGAATGAAACCGGGGAGAGAGTGCCCAGAAGAAGAGGGACCACTAGGAATGTTGGATGGGTTTTGCGGAGGAGTTGAAATGGAAGCATTCAACGCACAGTATCTGGACAGTAGTGTCAGGGTGATGCTAGGCATACGCGGTGTGCCAATGGGGGCTTGGATAACCGCGGTAATCCCGGTGTGAATACTCATAGTATCTATGTGATGGGCCATTTCTATAGAGATGGTCAAGATGTGGTCAGATCGTGGGGCAGCCATATCAGGAAAATAATAGGCAGTAGTAAACGATACTGTATCTGGGTTAGAGGTTTAAAAAATCACAGGCAAGACGGTGATTTCAATGCCTGATCCTGCACCAAAAAGGTCCCGTCTAAAAACGCCCGTAGACCAAAAAGGATCTTGGCCTTCGATTCTTGGAAACGGTCCAACTGGTGATCCAGAAGACACAACAGCTAAGTCGAAAGTCCTCTCGAGTATTGGTAATTCAAAAATGTTCTAGAGAGTCAGTTCATTCCACTTGTGGTGTGGTAACGTCTTGGACTTCACTCTGTTGAGGAGAGCCCTCAGGTGAGCTTGTAGGCAGGGGTTGAGAACCTTCCAGATTCTCTGGAGATAAACCCTGCATTCTACGTGAATGATGTGGAGGATCTATTGTGAATGAGTTACAAACTCACAAAGAAAATTGTAAGGTCAACTCGGGTAGACAAACAACACGCGCTAGTAAACAAAATCTAGGAAACAATACCAAGTAAACAAGACCTTCTAATTCCGAAGTCACTAGTTGGTGATGAAATCCAATGTCTCAACAATGAGATGAGAAGGGGCTGGGCTAGGGTGGAAAAGTTGCGTTGATGACCTGCTTAACGGACTTACACCCTGGTGCAGGCTCCCACACATAATCGTGGGTATACCCTCCAAGGAGCTCGAGTGATTTTGGCCAATGTCGATTCCAGGTACCGTGAAGACTTACCCCTTCACAGTCACCTTGTGTAAGACCCTAGAAAGATAGGCTGCTAGGGTTACCACCGACAACAATAAAGCCTGGGGGGACAGTCGACAGTCTGATCCACACACAAGGGCAGGGTATCTAGCCCAAAATCAACTCAAGAGGCTTCCACTCATCATTGTGGGTATACCTCCAAGTGACCCCCATAATACATGCAATCTCTACACCAATATCAACAAAGTAGGGTGAGTAACTCTGTCAATATCAATGCGACCTCGTGTTTGACCCTTGTGTGAGAAGGGCTTCCCAGGACAAAATGTTGTAAATGGAATTTGACACTCCTTAACACAAGATGCTATTGTGTGTTTTTTTGCTTTGGAGAGTGTATCTCTCTACCTATTCCAAAGTGCTAGCCTAGCTAAATGTTGGTGTAATAGTGCCCTAGAAAAGAGTTACTAGTTAAATTTTACAATTGCGCAGTGTTATTAAGGGCTGTTGTTACCCAAAGGAAGCAGAGATGAAACTGATGTTGTATGAGACTCTGACCCAACGATGCATAGATAGGAATGAAATATATCAATTTTCGTTCAATGAATCCTATGTACGGGAGGGAAAGAGAAGTTTTCTGGAACAATCTTGAACTACGATACACAATTTCCTTTAAAATGCAATTGCAACGAATCACGCAATAATAACAATTCTCTATTGTTCATTTTTCAATAATTTCAACAATTGATTTTCAATGTTTTCGAGAACGAAAATGCTTTTGAAAGAAAAACATTGTTCACTTTTCAAAAAGGACATACACCATGATGGTGAAAGTGAAGAAAACCAAAAACTAACGAATCAAGCAATAAACAAAAACCCAAACCAATCTTTCAATGGAAACAAAAATAACAACCAGACCAAACTAGTCTTTTCAATTGCATGAGAAAAGTGATCTTCCAAATAATGAGCAAATGATAAAGACAAAGATTCCCAACTTTCAAACCAATCACCAGTTCTTAACCAAACAAGCACTCAGATTCCAGAATCAGAGAGTATATCTTTGCCAAGAAAAGTCAAGAAACGAAAGTCGAGAAAAATGGACAGGAAGAGCCTTTGATTTCCCAAGACTGATCGTGCACAAAATACAAAGACAAGAAAATATCAACCAATGGTCCAAGAAGCTCTTTTCAGGCACCTATATTGATTTGGGCAGCTGAACATGCAAAAATATTAAATCCAAAATTTTGAAAAGAGGATTCGTAGGCTAACAATGTTACACAGTGCGATAATGGGTCATTCTCACAGGCTAGCTTTGAGCAGAGTGCGAGAACCTCGCACTGGACCTAAAAGCATAGTGCGAACTCACAGTATTCTCACAGGCCACATGGGGTGCAGTGCGAGAATGTTTGAACCTAAGAAATTTTTTGGAAAAAGACAAAAAAATTGAAGGGGCTTCTGGACCCAGAGGGTCTATCAGGGTATCCTGAAGACTCAAAGATTGATATGAATGGAGAAAGGTAAGGTAAGAACAAATGGCCAAGGAAAAACACCAAAAACCACAAAGAAAAAGGGTTGCATCCCCAATGGAGTCGCCAATTTTGTTATCGGACTAATCGGTAGGTGTAGACACTAACAGATCTCCCTAGATCCACCTAGATCTAGAACAAAACAGGACAGGACATGACTCTTTCCCTAAGTTATGACCATTGAATTAGCTAGTAAGGGGGAACAAGTGACATACCTTTGTATCACTTCCTAGGGTCTCTATTTCTCCCGCTTCACTCTGGTGCTCTGTTAAGCCCTAATATTGGCTCATTACCACTTAATTGGGGCATATTAGATTAGTAATGTTATTTTATTTATGTCGTCTTTAGGCCATTAGTTGTGATTTAGATTAGTAATGTTATTTTATTTATGTCGGCTTTAGGCCATT
>ML778464.1:721174-733828 GCA_009831015.1 Picea engelmannii
ATTTAGATTAGTAATGTTATTTTATTTATGTCGGCTTTAGGCCATTAAAACCTCCTAGTCTCCTATATATACCAAGGAGACATTTTCATTTTGAATCATCTTGTACTTGAACATTTAAGTGGGGTAAAAGGAGGTTGCCCCTTAGAAGAGGATTATTATCTGAAATTATCTCTTTTTCAAGGCATTGAGTTCTTAACATGCTCTCGTGAGGTCAAGACCAAGACAACACAAACCAACCAAAGTGAAAATAGAAAAATATATTCAATCGTCAACTTATTTGTATGATCAAGGAATTACAAAATAAAGTAAGAGTGACTGTATGGGAAAAGGACATGCCGTTGTATCATATTAATCGAAAGTAGAATATACAACATGATCGCCTTGATGTTTCAAGCTTCCTTTCGGTGGCTCTTGGCTCCAACACACACACTTGCTCAATCCTTGTATGAAGAAGATCCAATTCCTCTTGATAGACTTGCTAGAGTCTCCAAGCTCTTGTTCAAGCTAGGCTCTTCACACAATACTTTCACCAATTCTTCAATTAATCTTGCTTAACCTTTTCCATGAGAATCCCATCAATATATAGGAGAGGATGAGATGGTTACTTGGATAAGAATGATCCCACAATATCAGGGAAACCAGTAAAAGGATAACCATTCAAATGCCAACCCATTCTTCTAGAAGATTCCCTTCTAGAACCATCGAGACTTCATCTTTTTCCAAGCTTGAGAGCAAGTTCGCACCCTAGCTATGTAGCATAGTGTGAGAAGTTCACACCCTAGCTATGTAGCACAGTGTGAGAATTTCACACCCTAGCTGAAGGCAGCATGCGAGAATGGGTCATTCTCTCACTCTAGGATATAAGCAGCCTGCAAACTCTCTTCAAAAGTATGTTTTCTAGGAAGAGATGAATGTCACTTTTCTCTGGAGAAAGTTCTTAATAAGAGCCTAAGTACACCATCATCAATACACCATCAAGATGACCAAAAAAATGGGTAACAAGCATAGCCATCAAATACCTTCTCAGAGATAAGCCACCACCATTCCAGGAATCTTGTTTTCCGCTGCATTTTACAGTTTCAACTTAGTTCCTTATTGAATAGAAAACCAATTTTAATGTATCTCTATTATTATGTGTTAAGAATATGTTAATAATCTATAGTCATTTTGTTATGCTCATAAAATCCATATCAGTGGTATCAGAGCGGTCTGCTCCTTGTCGTCTTAATACATGTCCCCAATGAGGTCAGAGTACAAATAATTGGGTCTTGAGCTTGTTTCTCTTGAGGAAAAAATATCTCACACGCCCAAGAGACCTCTCATGGAAGGAGAAAAGAAAGATGATGGGACAAGAGATCCTTTCAAAATGTTTCTTGAGGAATCCCTCACACAATAGAGGAACGAAATGATGGATAGTTTCGCACAAATCCTTCGGTGGCTACCAACAGGCGATGCATCTTCTTCAAGCGGAGGCACGACCCCTTTCAAGGTACAAATAAACTTTGATATTCATGTATTTGAAGGTCAGATAGACGCAGATGCTGTAGACAAGTGGTTGAATCTACTAGAAGGGTATTTTTCTTTCCATAACTTTTCAAATAGAGAAAATATTACTTTTGTGCTCCTCAAAGTCGTTCCCCATGTCAAATATTGGTGGGAAATGTTTTGTGAGCAAAAGGAAATAGAGGAACCCTCATTATTTACAATCACGACCACCTTCGAATTCTTCAAGGATGTTGTTAAGGAAAAATACTACCCTATCATAAGTTATGATGACTTGTATAAAAAATGGACCACACTGCGGCAAGAAAGAGACCAAGCAGTGCCAGACTTCACAAATATATTCCATACCTTGCGCACCAATATAGGTATCAAAGATTCAAAGAAACATATGGTGCTCAAGTATCATGGTGCTCTTCATAGATAAATCCAGACCAAAATGAAATTTCTGGACATCTCGTCCTTGGGCGTGACCTACCGATATGCCATCAAAATTGAGCAAAAGATAAAAAAAAAGACAGAATAATTTGGGCCTAGGAACAAAGGACAGAGAAAATATGGACAGTATAAGGATAAACAGTCCAAGCCGCAAGAAAATAAGGACACCGGAAAGACAAAGAAAGATATCGGGAAGTGGTGCGACTTCCATAAGATCCTTTGGCATAACATTGCTGATTGCTGCTCAAAGCAGTCATTGGTGGCTGAAGTGAAAACCTCTGAACTAGATGCAGGTTCTGACTCTGAGTCAAAACCAAAAAGGGGAAGACAGATAATTGATGTAGAACCCAGTGCCACTATTCCTACCACCAAGCTCCATTATGGTGAACTAAATGAGATAAAAGAAGGAGAGCGCCTCTTCCATTCATAGATGTGGGTAAAAGGCACCCAACTGCACTTCATCGTTGATAGTGGTAGGCAGAAGAACCTCATCTTAGCATAGGTCATCAAGCAGTTGGCCCTGCTGACAATGCCACACCCACAACCCTACATCTTTGGATGGCTCTTCCAAGGAAGCGATCTCCATGTCAGCCAACAGTGTTGACTTTCATATGACATCAAGCCCTTCAAAGACGAGGTATTGTGTGATGTTGCTCCTCTCAAAGTTTGTGATGTTATTTTGGGTAAAACGTATTTATGGAAATGTCATGTTGTATATGAGTATAGGCCTCATAGTGTTATTATTAAATTAAACAAGAAATTGTACAGGATACCCGAGGCAGTCCCACCTAATGCTATTTCCTTTATCTCTACCAAGCAATGCAGGAAGGTCATCTCTTAGATAGGGAATTTTTTCTTCTTCGTGATTCTCTCTTAGAATGAGTGAAATATTGTAGCCACATCCAGGGTCTTTGTGTCCCACCTCTCCAAACAACAAAATCAAGTAGATAAGGTTGTGGAAGAATACTCAGATATCTTCTCCTCACCTACCGGGGTACCTCTGCACTGTTAGGTCAAGCACCATATCGATCTGACCCCCGACACATTGATGCCTAATGGGCCAGTATATCACCACTCTCTATTATAGAATGAGGATATCAAGCAACAGATCCAATAATTTCTCCACAAGAGGCACATCCGTCCCTTCTCATCACCTTGCGGGAGCCCAATCATGTTGGTACAGAAGAAAGATGGAACCTAGAGACTCTGCATTGATTACCCGACCCTGAATAAAATCACAGTTAGAAAACAGTACCTGATTCTATGAATTGACGACCTCCTTGATCAAATCACGGGGGACAAATACTTCAGTAAGATTGATCTGAAGCCTGGCTACCACTAGGTCCCGATAGAACAGAAAGATGTATGGAAGACTGCTTTCAAGTCAAAAGAAGGCCTTTTTGAATGGTTGGTCATGCCCTTTGGTTTGAAAAATGATCCATCCACTTTCATGAAGATGATGGATGGTATCCTACGACCATTCACCAATACTTTTGTAGTCGTGTATCTGGATGACATTCTCATTTACAACAAGACTTGAGTAGAACGCTTGCAGCATATTCAGTAGGTTCTGCACATCCTGTGGAAATACGAGCTATACGCCAACTTGGAAAAATGAACCTTTAGCATGGAAAGGGTCCATTAATTGGGCTACATCATTGATTAGCATGGTATACATGTGGATCCAACCTGTTGGAAGATTGGTTTTTGTCATTGATGTCAACCCTAGTCATTCGTTTTTTACTGCAAGATTGATGAAGGTATTTGGACATGAAGGACAATGTACATGTAGAAACAAAACCCATGGATGGATACTATACATCATGTTGTTTCCAGTGGTAGTTGTCACATCACGTGGATCCTCATGGTTGAGGATAAATGAATTTTTGAAGATGACA
Organism: Picea engelmannii; assembly: GCA_009831015.1. Classification (NCBI taxonomy): domain Eukaryota; kingdom Viridiplantae; phylum Streptophyta; class Pinopsida; order Pinales; family Pinaceae; genus Picea; species Picea engelmannii. Next base: position 725,011 of record ML778464.1, read on the forward strand.
AAGAGAATTGAAGAAGGAAGTGCATGTAGGCCCTGAAGATAATTAAAGAAAAGAATTACAAAATAAGAAAGTCTCAGGTCGGCCCTAATTTTAAAACGAAGTGACATAAATGGTATAAATAGATATCATTATACATTCATTTGACACACAAGTCAAATTTAAGAGGAAATCATAAGTAAATGAGGCTGGATTTCAAGGGAGGATGAAGTCTTTTGGTGATGTGTTCTAAGGTATGTTATTTATAGGTCATCTTACCATTTTTGCTATAACATTTTTTTATAGAACGATTCAGATGGTCAAATTGATAAGGTATTGAGAAGACATGTCAAGGTACATGTGTTAAAATTTCCAACTCTTTATTCACTATAAGTATAGATATACACTCTGTGGAAGATAGGGTTTTTGACCAGTCCTGAAGCTAGTAAATAAAAATGTGTTCCGGGTAAAACAATCATAACTTCTTCATAGAGAATCCAAATGAAGTGGGAACAATTTCGTTGGAAATATTACAGACTGTGGTCTCTTTTGTGCAAGTTTTAGAATCTGATGTTAAATATGGAGCGTGGGGCATTCTGTACAAGTTCGCTCTCCTGAATAAACCAAAATTGAATAAAGTCTACCATTCTTTCTATAACTTCTTTTTGGGGAGGATTCAAGGAGTGAAACTTGGAGAAGTTTCAGAGAATACATTGAGTAATATTATATATAGGATTAGAGTAGTCCAAGAATTGAATAATTTCATAAATTGAAGAAGTCTCATGAAGCATTATCAGGTTCTATGTGATGGTTGGTTGATGGTGATGATTTAATGTAAAGTTTTATTATCTCTCATATATTCTTGGGTGGAAGGAAGGGAAAATGATGGAGAGTTCAAATCTCTCTTGATATTGAAGGATTGTATATTCCTCTTGGAGGTTTATCCCTCCCTTTACATTTGGAAGTTGTAGCTACCTTTGGAAGTCTGTAAATCTTATACTATTGTTCATTGATCATTGGATATAATTTAATGTTTTAAGTATAAGTTGAAAAGGTTTTTAAATTGTACTTAATATTGATTCACCCCCTCTCAGTATCAACAATTAGTATCAGAGCGGGTTACCTTCAATACAATTTAACCATTGGAAGGAAGATCCTAGGCAGGAATGGAAGACAAAATTCCAAATGGGATTCCTCCATTTGATGGAAGAAATTTTGACTATTGGAGTAATAGAATGGAAACTTTCTTGAAATCTCTTAGGGAATATGTTTGGTTCTTAGTTGCTTTAGGATACAATGCTTTGAAGAACTCAAAGACTGCAGCTCAGAAGGAAGCAAAAAGGAACAACAAATTGGCAATAGATACCATCCTATATGGATTAACAGATTCATTAAAATCCAAGGTGGGATCATGTGCATCATCAAAAGATCTTTGGGACAAGCTACAAGAATTTTATGCAAGGGAAGAAGCAGAAGAATAAGAAGAAGAAGTTGAAGCAAATAGAGGTCAGTTCTTTTGCTTTAATTGTGAAGGAGTAGGACATGTTTAATTTGAATGTACTCATCCAAGAATTGAAAGAGATGACACTGAAGAAGAAGAAAATCATGAAGCATAAATTATTCAACAAGAAGATGAGAATCTTAAAACATTGAATCATGTTGAGATTGAAAATAGTAAGCTCAAAGACATGCATAGAAAAATAAGAAGTGAATTGGGTAGTTGTGAAAAGACATTTGTAAGCTTGAAGAAAAAATTAGAAGACTTTGATAAACTAAGAGAAGAAACCATTTCCTTGAAAACGCTACTCGAAGAAGAAAGAAGAAGATTGTGAGAAACTTGAAAAAGAATTTGTATCATTGAGGAAGAGCTTAAGAAACTCTCAAGTGCCAAAATACTTAACACTTCTTGGATGCATAGGTGAAACTTCATACAAAGAAGATGCAAATACAAGAAATAAGGTTGAAGAAATATCTACACAGACAATTGATGAGAAGTGGACCAGGATACCAGAAAGAAGGAATGATTACAAAAGAGATGAATATCCAAGAAGACCTCCTACCTTCATGAATCAAAGAAGCTTCAATCAATATGAAGGAAACTACAGAAGAGTAGATCATGAACCCAGATGGACTACATCACAAAGAAGGTTACTTACTCCAAGGTATGGAAATTTATTTCTTGGTCATTGTTATACTTGAATTTTTTTTGGACATAAGGCAATTAATTGCAGAATCAATGAAAAGAACAACTATGCAAGAAACATGAATGGTATAAATATAAGATATGGAAATAATCATGGATTTGTCAACAAAATTTATAATTCATTTTCCCCATTGATGGACAAAAATATTGTATGCTACAAATGTAATTATATTGGTCACAAAGCAAGAGATTGCAGATATATGAATGGAGATGTCCCTATGCAAACCACAGTATGGAGAAGGAAAAAGATTCCAAACAATGAATATTTTCGAATAACATTGACCACTGAAGAATGTAAATAATAATATGAATGGTACATAGAGAGTGGATGTTCTTCACACATGATCGGGGATCAAGACAAATTCATCAGTTTGAAGAGAAAGGGTGGCAATGTTGCATTTGGAGATGACTCATCAACCAAAATACTTGGAGAAGGTGTAGTAGAGCTTGGAAGAAAAAATGTAAAAGAAAATAATGTCCTATTGGTTGAAGACTTGAAGAATAATCTACTCAGTGTTAGTAAAATGTGTGATCAAGGATACACTCTTATGTTTGACTCCCAAAAATGTAAAATAAGAGAAAATAACTCAGGAATATTGGTTGCAACTGCAACAAGATGATCAAACAACATATACATCCTAGACATGAAGAAGAGAAGAAGACAGAAGCCACACAAAAGGATTCCAAGGAAGATAAAGTCCCAAAGACCAAAAATAAGGATGAAGTATTATTGAGTTCCACATGTTTAGGGGGGGCAACCCCAAATAAGAGAGTTACCTTTTGTCATTAAACTCATTGGGATCAACCCTACCCTTTTCCATTGATGTCAAAGGGGGAAATAAATTGGGATAATGATGATAGGGGGAGAATGAGTGTTGCCATCGATGACAAAGGGGGAGATTGTTGGAATATTGGTTGTTGTCATTGATGTCAACCCTAGTCATTGGTTTTGGACCGCAAGATTAATGAAGATATTTGGACATGAAGAAAAATGTACATGCATAAACAAAACCCATGGATGGATAGTATACATCATGTTGTTTCTGCTAGTAGGTGGCACACCATGTGGATCCTCATGGTTGAGGAGAAATGAATTTTTGAAGATGACAAAGTGAATTGAAGAAGGAAGTACATGTAGGCCTTAAAAATAATTAAAGAAAAGAATTACAAAATAAGAAAGTGTCAGGTCGGCCCTAATGTTAAAATGAAGTGACATAAATAGTATAAATAAATATCATTATACATTCATTTGAAACACAAATTGAATTTCGAAGGAAATCAGAAGTAAATAAGGTCGGATTTCAAGAGAGGATGAAGTCTTTTGGTGACGTGTTCTAAGGTATGTTATTTACAGGTCATCTTACCATTTTCTCTATAATGTTTTTTTCTAGAACGACTTATACGGTGAAATTGATATGGTATTGAGAAGACATATCAAGGTACATGTGTTAAACGTTTCATCTCTTGATTCACTATAATTATGGAGATACACTCTATGGAAGATAGGGTTTTTGACAAGTCTTGAAGTAGTCAATAAACAGGTGTTCTGGGTAAAATAGTCATAACTTATTCATAGAGAATCAAAATAATGTGGGACCAATTTCATTGGAAATATTATAGACTTTAGTTTCTTGTGTGAGATTTTTAGAATCTAATGTTAAATATGGAGTGCAGGGCATTCTGTACAAGTTCACTCTACTGAATAAATGAGAATTGAATAAAGTCTACCATTCTTTCTATAACTTTTTTTTGGGGAGGATTCAAGGAGTGAATCTTGGAGAAGTTTCAGATTATACATTGAGTAATATTATCTACATGATCATAGTATTCTAAGAATTGAATAATTGTAGAAATTGAAGAAGTCTTAGGAAGCATTATCAGGTTCTATGTGAAAGTTGGTTGATGGTGATGATTTAATTTAAAGTTTTATTATCTCTCATATACTCTTGGGTGGAAGGAAGGCGCAAGGATGGAGAGGTCAAATCTCTCTTGATATTGGAGGATTGTGTCTTACTCTTGGAGTTTTATCCCTCCCTTTACATTTTGAAGTTGTAGCTACCTTTGGAAGTCATTACTTCCCTTGAACAATAACTATTGATTCTTTTTGATATATTGTGCATGGTGTATTGTGGTGTATTGGTGTAACTCTTATACTATTGTTCATTTCTCATTGGATATAATTAAATGGTTTTAGTATAAGTTGAAATGGTTTTTAAATTGTACTTGATATTGATTCACCCCCCTCTCAATATCAACACAACCAAGATCCAATTCATTCATGACTGACTAGCCCCAACCACACTCAGTGAGATTTGGAGCTTCTTGGGACTTTCCAATTTCTACCGCAGGTTCATTTTGGGATTCTCCCATATTGCATGGGCCCTCAGCCAAATAACCAGGGGTGGTGGTAAGGAGAAATTTGCGTGGGCCAGTCCCAACAAAAGGCGTTCGATGATTTGAAGAAGCGCTTGTGCTCAACCCCAGTACGTTCACTACCAGACCTGTAACAACCCTTTGAGATCAAGACATATGCTTCAAACTATGTTGTGGGCACCATTCTCACTCAGCACGACCACCCCGTGGCATATCATAGTGAGACACTATCATATGTTGTTCGTAAGTACCCTACTTATGACAAATAAATGTACTCCATTGTGCAAGCCTACCACCAGTGGAGACATTACATTCTTGGGAAGGGGACAATCATCCACACTGATCATAATCCACTACAGTTCATGCAGGCACAAGGCAAATTGCAAAATGACTAGCATCAAAAGTGGTACACATACTTGCAGCAATTCCACCTCGACATCAAGTATAAAACAGGAGGCACCAACTGTGTTGTTGATTGCCTCAACAGACCGCCATTCATGACACTCACCACAATGCTAGACTCTTATGGCCACGAGACCTCTGGATGGCCCCAACTCTATGAGACAGACCCAGACTTCACCACCACCTACCAAATGTTGGGTGCAAGCGCAGTTGTCAATAATTTCCATCTTTAGGATGGGTTGTTGTGTTGTCTAGGCCATATCTGTGTTCCATCAAGCGAGCGAGTGGAGATGATCTGGGAAGCCCAATACAATTGGGTGGTTGGACACTTCGTCATCGAAAAGACAGTGGAGATGCTACAAAAAAAATTCTACTGGCCGAAACTTCGACAGGAGGTCACCAAGTATATCAGGTCTTTCACTTCCTGCATTATTGCTAAACCGACCACTAAGAAACAAGGCCTGTACACCCCTCTTCCTACTCCTGACAAGCCATGGGAATTCATCTCAATTTACTACATGTCGGGCCTCCCATCCACCAAATGGGGAAATGATTGTGTTTTTGTGGTTGTTGATCACTTTTCTAAGATGACGATTCTAGTTGCCTGTAAGAAGAGAATCACAACAGAAGCCACTGCCAAGCTCTTCTTTGAACGAGTCTGGGTACATTTTGGAATCCCACAAACCATTGTCTCATGTCAAGACAGTTGATTTCTCAACACATTCTGGTCAAGCCTCTAGTCACTGTTGGACACCAAGCTCACCAAATCCACGACCTTCCACCCCCAGAAAAATGGCCAAACCGAGGTCGTAAATCGAATGATCTTGCATATATTGCACATGTATAATTCCAAGCACCCTCACACATGGGATGAGAGTCTTCCCTAAGTCCAACATAGCTACAACCAATCTCTGCATAGATCAACTAGACACAACCCATTTCAGGTGGGGTTGGGATTCCAACCATTGTGTCCCATAGATGTTGCACTTCCCCTTGTGGTCACCTTGGTCAACTTGTCTCCTTCTCCAAATGAAGTTGATAAAGCCACCTGGTTCATTGAGAAGATCCAACACATATGCCAATAGCTTCAATATATCCTACAGAAGTCCAATGATAAGTAAAAGAAGTGCCATGATCAACATCGGGTTCCATAGAAGTTTCAGGTGGGTGACAAATTTTGGTTGCACTTGCAGAAAGAACGCCTTACAGAACCCCATTGGAAGCTTTTCCCACTCCATTATGGGTCTTACACCATCAACAAGGCTATGGGGGATAATTCTTTTGAGCTCAACATTCCTCCTTTCCTTGGCCTGCACCCAGTGTTCAACGTGGATCTCCTTCGTCATTATTTCCCACCATTATTGGACACCTCAGAAGTAGCATAACACTTGACACCAACAAAGATCAACCCCGACTGCATTAAACATGTTAGATCACGTTTTCATTGATGCCAATGGTTTGATTATTTGGTAGATTGTTGGATCATATGTCATTGATGCAAATGGTTTTGTTTGATTGATGTCATTGATTGATGTCAAGTAATATTGATTGATGATTGATGAACAATGTATATGCATTGATGAGAATGATAGATGTCCAAGAGGAAACCAATTGATAAAGATGGATGATTGATATTATTCCCTTGATGAGAATGATAGATGTCCAAGTGGAAACCAATTGATAAAGATGGATCATTGATATGATGCATTGATGAAGATGGATCAATGAGTTGTCATTGATACATGATGCATAGTTGATATATATGATGCAGTTGTGAATTGATGAAAAGATGAATCATTATTGTCTTATAATGGTTGATAAGGTGCACAAATGGATGAACTCCAAAGTGGTCCCCTTATGGTGAAAGCCCTCATGGGAAGATGCTTTACAGATTGAGTTATCCTAGAAGAATGGTTGGAGGACCCATTCTTGTATGTGGAATAATGAGATGAAGATCAATGAAGTTGTTGGTGAAACTATCCTAGATGGATAGTGCTTGACATTTCATTTCCAGTGGTATGTGGAATGTCACATAACTCCTCACAGTTTGAGAGTTATGGGTCTACGAAGTTGAAGGAACCCCATATGATGGCTTGAAGCCCCAAAATGTCAAAGAATTCAAAGTGCTTGAAAAGAAGAAATCATTATTTAAATGATAAAGTAAAGTGACAAAATCAAGAAAGATTATTTAAATGATAAAATGAAGTGAAAACATCAAGAAGGAATATTTAAATGATAAAGTATTGGAGAACTTTCTATTCATGGAAAGTGGTTAACCCTAAAATAAAGAAAATAGGTTAAGTGACCTAGAAATGGGTTAAGTAACCTAAAAATTCTTTAAGTGACCTAGAATATGAAAGTATAAATAAGAAGCTAGGATCTCTTGTAAAATACACATTTGGTGAGAATCCTTTTTGTGGATCAATGGAGAGCTTCTTGGTAATATCTTTTGGAGTATTGATGGAGAGCTTCTTGTGAGACAATATTTTTGGTATGGATCTCTTGAGCATAATTGAAGATCTATTCTAAGGAAGAGAGTGAGAGGAGGATCTCATGGACACATCAAAGTTTTGTCAATGTCAGAGATCTTGACAACAAAATTCTCGGATTCACAGAAAACCCTATTTTCTAATGCCCACATGGGTTGTCTGTGTATAGGGTGCATGTACATGCGATTTGGTTGTGTATAGGGTGAGTGTACATGTAGGGTGATTGTGTACAGGGAGTGTGGAGTGGATAAAATCATGGAGATTTGTGTTTGAGTTGGTGCCAAGCTCTTGGATGATGAGGTAGGTTCCAGATCTACATTCTATGGCCTCAAATCTATCACTAAGACACTGGTATGGTTACATTATTGTCTTGATAGATATTATTGTTTGATTTTTTGTGAATTCTTAGGGCATTCTTGGTATGGCTTCTATGATGTGGCTCAGTTTGGTTGATTTGGTTGATGGAGTGAGCAACACTCTTGTGATTCAGTAGTGACATGATTGCTATGGTATACTAGTTATTTATACATGATTGAGATAGCATTCATATTGATTTGTTGTGGAGCATGAGAAAACTATTGGAGATATTAGATGTGTTGTGAATGGCTGTGGGTCAGCTTGGACAGTGGAAGATAAAAGAGAAAGTGATTGCAGGTTGCAGAGGATCTGAGCATGTGAAGAAAAGAAAAACCCTAGTTGCTTAGAAGCATACGCTTGTTGCATTATACACTCACCGTGTTCACACGTGGGTTGTAGTGAGCCAGGGCACGTGCACACACGGGCTGCACTACTGATAGGTCGTGTACCTGTTGATAGATTGATATCTGTTGAGGATTGTTGTCTCATCTCAATTGGTGTTGAGGGTGTAAGCTGAGTCTTTCATTATAGAGCAGGTTCTCTTACAAAGTTGTACTCTATTCAGTTGTTGCCGATAAACCCCAAGGATTGTAGTCCGTAATAAAAAGAAAATTGTACATGCATCTTGTGTTCTTTGTGTTCATTGTGGTGATGACTTGTTGATGATATATTACTGATATATGTTGCTGATATGTTCTCACATCTAACTGGTTATAAATGACAGTAATGGGTAATGAATAAATGTTGAATGCTAATTTATGAGTTTTTGTGCAAGAGGGAAGTTTTGGGAAAAAGAGCCCCACACTCATTTAGCCCCCCTCTAAGTGTGGTAGGTGTGTCCAACAATTGGTATTAGAGCGGGCCTTCACTAGAATCCTTAACAAGCTTGAAGGAGATCCATAGACACACAAATGGATGATGAAGTTCCAATCCTTGATGAGGAAAACTATTCTACTTGGAGAATAGAGATGAGAGTGTATTTGAAGACAATGGGATCAGCTATTTGGAAGGAAACCAT
>ML778464.1:740318-754440 GCA_009831015.1 Picea engelmannii
AATGTTCAAGTACAAGATGATTCAAAATGAAAATGTCTCCTTGGTATATATAGGAGACTAGGAGGTATAATTACAACTAATGGCCTAAAGCCGACATAAATAAAATAACATTACTAATATAATATACCCCAATTAAGGGGTAACGATCCAATATTAGGGCTTAACATTGACCTTAGAAAGAAGGTAGAGAAGTCAAACAAATTCTTAAATATCTCATGAATCTTGGATGAGATCTTGGAATGTCCAAGACCATCATGTGATAAATCAGGTCTTGGATACAAAGGAGAAGATAAACATGCTGAAGCAAGCACCTCAAAGAATCATGAGGTAAGTCCATCAAAGAAAGAAGAAAATGTTGCAAAGAAAGTGTTTTTCATGGGTATTGTTATTCATGTAATGGGTATGGTCACAAATATTTTGAGTGTAGATATTATGAAAGAAGATATAATGGAAGAATCTATAACACTATGATGTGTTGGAGATGCGATCAATTAGGACACATTGTTGTTCATTGTAACTCCATGAGATGCTATAGTTGTAGTGGATTTGGCCACAAATCCCAGGAGTGCTAGAACACAAGAATAAAGTCCATGAAGAGGACTTCACATAGCATGGATAGAAGAAGGAATGAAGTAAGAAAGGGAGACATCTTTGAAAATATGGATACTCAGAGCTCAAGTTCTGAAGAGAAGGGTCATCTATAGAAGTGGGTGAGGAAGACAGAGCATCCAGATCAGAATGAAAGATTGAAGGGAAGTTCAAAAGTGTCATCTACTAAGGCACACGTAGGTAATAGTGGTGACAGTTATGTGTACACGTGTGTTGATCTTGAATAGGTCGCGTACACACGTGCTTAGTTGTGCAACAGGCCACGTGTATGTTGAAAAGCCTTGGGAAAAAGGAAATGCACATGGCTTGGAGTTTGATGTGATGGTATAACTCTGTATTCCAGGGTATGACATTGTTTATTGCAGGTTCTGACACTATTTGTTGCAGGTTTTCATGGTGAGATCACACAATGGTATAATATAAAATAAATCTTGGGTGCATGGAACTAACCCATGAGTATGGATTGATGTTGATCTGTTGGGATTAATCATTTTGTGATGATGGTGGTATACATGGCTTGTATATGTTATGATGTATTATTGGAAGCATATGTTGATATCATGCTGCATACATTTTGCATATGGATTGGGATACATGTTGTGACATATGGTTGGATGTTTGGCACATGTTTTATGGAGGACTTGGCATACATGTATGGGACTCATCATTTTGAGGTATTGGTACATAGTAGTACACTCATATATGGTATTATTTGATTTTCACAACATTGGTATTTGTTTGATACATTATTGTGGCACTTGGTTCATGATGGAGACGTATCATGAGTGATATGATACATTGTTTGGCATGTTGGTAGATGCACATGGTTGGCATATTGGTGGATGCACATGATTGACATAATTGGTAGATGCACATGTTGGCATATTGATATATGCACATGTTGGCATATGGTGGATACATTTCATGGATGATATATTTTGTCACATTGTTGATGTACATGGTTGATGTACATGGGTGTTGTGCATGGTGGGCACATTTTGGTACATGATGCACTTGGTGGATATATTGTGCATGATTCTCTGTTTCATTGTTGACATATATTCTGTTTCATGATGTATGGTATGGAACAAGTTTGATGCATGAACAGGTCCAAGGATCGTCATATGGTAGCATATTGTTCATCTTGCAGAGAATATAGGGGGAGACATAACCTTAGGGGGAGTCATTCTTCTTCCCATGATTCTAGGAGGAGATATTTATTAGATACATACCTAGAAAAGAGACCTATATTTGAAGAAAGAGCACAGAGGCATAATTCCAGGGGGAGCGATGGTCATAGAGGGAGCATGAGAAATGTATTTTTAGCATTACATCATATTGATATCCCTTGTTCAAAAGGGGAGAGATTATTCAGCGACAACAAGACAGGGGGATCATCCCTAAGAGGAGAATGTCCCTTTGCCATTGATGTCAAAAGGGGAGAGGTAATCACATTGATGTGATTGATGTCTATTGATGGGAGAGATTGATGTGGAGAGATAGTCACATTGATTATTGATGAAGAGCATGCCTTGTCTACATGTTGACATCAATAATTGGTAATTGAAGTCGACATCAATGTTGGTATTTCCATCAATGCCAAAGGGGGATATTTTTGGATCATGTTGTCATTGATTGATCTAGAATCGGATCTAGGAGCCTGACAGGGCTAAAAAAAGCTCAAAAATGAAAGTGCTCAGAATCCGACGAAACCAATGCCATTGCATCCATCTCATCTTCTTGATTCTGTCCATATATTTACTTCATCAAACAGACTCCGTATGAGAAAGATATCGCATTATGATCGAAAACCCAAACATGTAAAAAAAGGGGGTGACTGTACAGTCCGTACAGTCCACATGGAAGGCTGACTGTATAGGCCGTACAACCGTACATATGACATAGCACTAGCAGGTACGTCAGCAGACACATGGCAGGTGGTGACTGGGAAGGCTTGTTGACAGGGCAGACATGTGGAAGGCAACTGGACCAGTCCGAGGGTGACATGTGTCACCACTGTAAGGGTGACACGTGGCATGGGATGACGTCAGCATGACATGACGTGGTAGCTTCTAGAGAGGACATGTGGTAGAGACACAATGGGTCATGCGGTAGACAAGTGGACCAGTCAGTTGTTGACAGGTGGCATCAGTTCGGACGAATAACGTGGTGCCACATGGCCCAGTCATGGGCTACCACGTGGCACCCTCTGGTTCGCTCTCTGGTGTTATGAAAATTTTTGGGGTCTCCACCGAAGTCGAACCCCCGACCTCCTCCAAGCTACGGACTGGCAGGACCCAGCTAACCACCTGCTCCACTGGTGTTTCTTATTAGTCATATGGAAAATAATGTATTTAAATTAAAACAAAGTGCTAGTTGGAGGAAGAAAGGGTTGGAGCTTAGCCCCAACCCATGGTTTCAACCGTGGTTTTGTTATGTCATGTGACCAACCACCAAAAAGGGGTGCGACCCATCTTATGAATTAGCCCACGGATTCATACATATACCTAACCACCTCCATTTTTGGCACACACGACCAAGGCTATAGCCAACAGTTGGGGCACATATTTAGGACACGGTCCTATGATAAGTTAGCATGTGACCTATGATTACAAGAAAGGAGCCAGTGCATAGCCCTTTGGGCTAGCGCTTGGCCACATATCTATCCATATGACCAATTTTAGGGGCGCGCATTGGACAAAGGGGGCTTAACCCCAAATATATATGCAAAGTGGGTTTTTATATAATGTTTAATTGATTTTATTCCTGTAATTAATGGATTTTATCCATTTTTGGGAGATATTGGGCATTTTTGGAGGCCATATTTTGGGAGGAAGTTGGGGATGGATAAAAAACTTTAGATCTATAAAAACTAGGCCTATTTGAGGCCATAGAGGATAGTCAAGAGCAGATTTATGCTGAAGGGAAGCCAAGCCAAAGCCATTTTTATGCAGGGAAGCTGTTGAGGAGCAGACGCTTGCGGGCCATTTCTGGGAGCTCCGGTCATCTGTTTTGCGTGCCGTTTCTTTTGTTGGGCTCTAGAGATCTGGAAGAACATGACCAGATCAATATTGTAGCCAAATGACACAACTGCAATGTATTTTTTGAGCTTTGAACAGAAATAAAGAAGCCTCCCCCACTGAGACAAAGGCCCGGAGACGTAGGCAACATTGTGCCGAACTCCGTTATCACTTCTCTTGTTATGGTTTGTTGTTTATTACTTCATTTCAGATCTTCATATATGTATATGGCTGTCATAATTACTCCTATTTCCTCATTCTTTCATTAAGCTTCTCAAATGGTTAATTAACACATGCAATTAAAAACTCAACCGCAGTGATTAAAAGATATTTACGGATCAAGTGGTATCAAAGATAGTTGAAGTTTGGATTTGAGTTTTTCATGTTAACCAGGGAAAAGATACAGCGTGGTGAAGGCAATCTTGTTGTAGAGAATCCATTAATTGGATTGAGAAAGAGAGCTTCTCACAGCGAGAAGATGGCATCGGAAGAAGGGCTTTCTCAGGATGAGAAAGAGTTCCGGAAAACTTTCCTTGCTATGTCGGAGATGGTGAAAGTTTTGTACAAGGATTACTTGGAATGAAAGAGACCAGTTTTGGGTGAATCTTCAAAGGGTAAAAGTGAAGAGGAAGAGGATCATCCTCAGATTCCTCCTTCACCTCCATCATCACCTCCTTCTTCTCCTTCTTCTTCAAGTTCAAGTTCTAAATCTAATGCAAAGAAACATGTTTATAAGCATAAGAATGAAATGTCATTGTTGAAACTTGATGTTAAATTTGAGTTACCCATATATGATGGTGAAGTAAATGCAGAGAAACTTGACAATTGGACCAGGCAGATGGAGGTTTACTGCAGTGTGCAACAGATCAAAGATGAGACCACACAAATCAAGTTGGCATCTTTGAGACTTGTAGGTACAACCCTCATCTAGTGGCAAAGAAAGTTGCAAAATGGAACACAACAAGTGGGTAATGTATTTCCATCATGGAAAAACTTCATTTCTACACTTAGGAAACAATTCTATCCTTTGGGTTATAAAGAAAAATAATTAATTGAATGGAAATCTTTAACACTAAGAAAAGGACAAATAGTGCAAGAATACACCGATGGATTTCGAAAAATGGCATTGATGTTAGATATCCCTTTACAAACACAAGAAACTCTTATGAAGTATATAGGAGGTTTACCTGTGCATATTAGAAACATTGTTTTCATGTTTGGACGCACTAACCTTGATGAGGTTTCTGTTCAAGCAACGTATATTGAAGCAGGGAATGCAGGTGTGTCAGGGGAATCATCGTTTTCAAGGAAGGAAGGATGACGCAGGGTGCGCCACCCAGGCACGTCCTCTCTCACAGGATCTTCTTCCTTCTCGCCCGAAGAACTCCAAGGTCCTTCTATTTCCCTATCGGGAAATATGCACCCACAAAAATATTTCCCCAAGGTCTCCTCTTTACTACCGGGAGATCAGCTAAATCTTGTTATCTCGCGAGTTCATGACCCAAAGCCTCCTACTCTTCCTTTCAAATCTTGCGATACCTGACCTGGCGATACGGGTATAGCTCCTCCCTCTATTAGTGCTCTCACCACATACAACCGTGGGCTAGGCTTAAATGTTAGCGCCTCTCGCAACTCTCACCTTCGTCAGTTTGTGAGGTGAATTCTTGTGCCTCCCGTTGCGATCCTCCGAGATGCGATAGGTCAACGTTGAGATAACTCCTCCCTCGACGGATTTCACTACTCGCAACCTCGCAACCTCGCAGGTTGAACCATCAAGCTTTCACCCTCCTATTCCGCGAATCCCCGAGATGCGAGAATTCAACAGAATGTTGACTTCTATCTCCAGGAAACATGTGTCCACCCGTCGACCACGCGGGTCCCACCTTATTCTCTGCCATGCGTCCACACGGACCTCTGCTCTCGGTACTTCGTGACTCGCGAATCCTACACCAATACTTCGGGACTTCTCGTGGTGAGATCCCGATGACTTGGTGCCACCTGTACTCCACTTGTCGACTTCACTATGGCCCACACTATCCTCCAACTGTCGGGATATCGCTTCTCGCAATCTCACGATCCCCGCACCCAAATCCTCGAGTCTTTTCTCACGAGGCCCCGATACATGATCCCACGTGCATATCCAACGGTCCTCCTACGATCCAGGTCCAACGGTTATCCTCCTTCTCGCGCCTCTCATCCTCGTGACTTGTAGTACCCAATACTCGAGCTCTCACCCGACGAACTCCCGAATTCACGAGATCTTCTCGATCTCTGCCACCTGTCCCACTTAGATGGACGGCTCAAATCTTCTCGCCACTTCGCCACTCGCAAAACGGAAGGACTTCCCTCTTTGTCCTCCAATGACCAAGTCTCCAAGATGAGAGAATCTCCCTACACGCGTCCTCCACAACGAACGGTTCTAATCTTGTAGGGATATCGCGTCTCGCGATATCGTTGTTCTTGCTGCACAACTTTTGGGGCTTCAACTTGCGAGTCCCCGATACACGATACCACGTGTAGATCCGACAACTCCTGTGACTCTAAATCGATGGCTTTGTCTCTCCTGAGCTTCAAACTCTTCAGAATTTTCCCGCCGTAACCTCCTTGCACCTCTACAAGATCTAACGATCCTCAGAACTTCACGAAATCTCCTCAGAGGATTTCGACCGCCCGTTCTTCCTTGTGTAACCCATGAAATGAGAAAAGTGTCTCTCCACGAGACTCCTTCGCTGCTTCGCCAACCTGCGATGTTCCTTGCAACTTCAAGTCGCACTTATCTACACTGATCTTCAGCGACTCAGAGGCCTACCCTTCCTGAGATTTTCTAAATTACTTCAACCTCAATGAGGTTCTTTACACGCACTCCTTGCGGCAAAACTACGAACACTTCAACTGTTCAAGCTTCCTTTGACTCTGCGTATGCCCGTAGTAGCAGTCCTCCAAATATTCTGCTCAGATACACGACTGAGACTCTCCTTAGCCTGCACACTCCTTGCACAGCTTTAGCAACCCCACTTTCACTTCTGAGTGCTTTGAGAACAAGAGTTTACTCTCTGAGCCTTCTGTCGACGCACTCCTTGTGGACGAATTCAACTGCACTCCTTGCAGGAATCCTTGCTCAAAAGAGAGACAATTGTAACTCACCTCACTTCATCTCAGATTTCAATCTTGACACATGAAATCATACAGACAGCATGATAACAAATGCATAACAGGAAGTAATTCTCATAAGTAGAGCATTCAACACACATACACAGAGAATAACACAACCGCCATGAATCTGAATCAACTTCTTCTATTAATTCAAGATCTATACATGGATGTCTTCTACAACCCTCTGCTATTCTCCTATGCTCTAGATTCTTCTCTTTTCCTGTTAATGTTACAATGATACAAATGAGGGTGTCTATATCCGTTTTCCCTCCTACGCTCTAAAACTATCTAATCTAAGAATTTAATTCTATCTACCTGCAACTACTACTATAAATGCCTCTGTCTATCTCAAACGAGAGCGTATGCCTCGAGGTATGATTACATTTTTACCAAGGCACCTAAATTAAATGATCTCATTTATATTCAGCGCATCAACTTCAAGGGAAAATTTAAAAATTCAAAAACTTGTGCTGGACGTCTTCCAACTGTCTTCTACTTCCATGTTGGTTTTGCTTGTCGTGAGGGATGCTCCTGCATCATACTCCCTCGCTTGAAAATTTGCATGGGCTCTTGTCCATGAGCTCCTGCATGGTATGTACATGCTTCCGAATCTCTGCTTCAGTCTCCCAGCTGGCATCTTCAACTGGATGGTCCTTCCACTTGAGTAAATATTCAAAATATTCGTTCCTTCTGGTTTTCTTACCCACTCGTTTATTCAGTATCTGCTCCATCTGTGGCTTCTTTGCAACTGGCATATGCTTCTGCCACTGGACCTCTGGTTGATCATCACTTTATGCTCCTACTTCATCAGCTTTACATGGATATAAATCCGAAACATTAAATATCGGAGATATTTCGATCCCATATGGTAACTCAATTTCATAAGCATTTTGTCCCATTTTCTTCAAGACCTTGCATGGCCCAATTTTCGTCATCTTCATCTTGTTGTATGTTCCTCTCGGGAACCTTTCCTTCCTCAAATGTGCCAGAACCTGATCACCAACTTCAAACTGAAGTTGTCTCCGATGCTGATTTGCTCTGCGCTTGTACTCCTGACTTGATGTCAATAGTCGCTCCTTCACCTGGCTGTGAAGTCCCTTCATCGCTTCAGCGAATTCTCCTGCACTGGCACTGCTAGTATCAGTCTGTTCTGAATCCCTCAACTCAGAAACCCCTCTTGGCTACCTTCCATATACAATCTGAAATGGACTTTTTCCTGTGCTCCTGTTCACTGAATCATTGTAAGCAAACTCTGCTTGCGGTAATATGCTATCCCAGCTATTATGGTGCTCTGTCACCAAGCTCCTCAACAAGTCTCCCAGACTTCTGTTGACCACTTCTGTTTGTCCATCCGTCTGAGGATGATAAGTAGAACTAAACATCAAATTAGTTCCTAGCTTCTTCCATAATGTCCTCCAGAAATGCCCTATGAATTTTGTGTCTCTGTTCGAAACTATGCTTTTCGGCAATCCATGAAGTCGAACAATCTCTTTGAAAAACAAATTTGCCATGTGGGTCGCATCACTAGTCTTCTGGCAGGGGATAAAATGTGCCATCTTAGAAAACCTGTCAACTACCACAAAGATTGAATCAACACCTCTTTGTGTCCTCGGCAATCCCAATACAAAATCCATGCTAATTTCATCCCACGGCTTCTCAGGTATGGGTAATGGTTGATAAAAACCCGCATTCTGTTTCCTTCCTTTTGAATGCTGGCAAATCCTGCATTTGTCCACAAACTTCTTGATTTCTGACCGCATCCCTGGCCAAAAGTATGACTCGCTCAACTTTGCAAATATCTTGTCATGGCCAAAATGTCCTGCCAATCCTCCACTGTGCTTTTCCTTCAACAAGTTCTCCCTCATGGAGCAATTTGGAATACACAATTGATTGCCTTTGAACAACAATCCATCCTAGATCACATACTCTATCCACTGACTTCTGTCTCTGAGAACTGGATTCTCAGCTGCTTCAT
Organism: Picea engelmannii; assembly: GCA_009831015.1. Classification (NCBI taxonomy): domain Eukaryota; kingdom Viridiplantae; phylum Streptophyta; class Pinopsida; order Pinales; family Pinaceae; genus Picea; species Picea engelmannii. The sequence goes on from ML778464.1 coordinate 749,076, forward strand.
AAGCCTCCTTAAAGTCTGAATCATCTGCATACATGTCCTTAATATCATCAAAGCCTAATGTTCTGACTTTGAACTCCTGCAACAACAAACACTTCCTGCTCAAAGCATCAACAACTTTGTTAGCAGTACCAGAAATATGTTTTATCACAAAAGTGAAATTCTACATGTATTCTACCCATTTAACATGTCTCTGATTCAACTTTTCTTGTTGAGTCACAAACTATAATGCATGGTTATCACTATATAAAACAAATTCCTTCGGAATCAAATAGTGCCTCCATTTCTTCAATGCCTGTATGATGGCATAGAATTCCTTATCATACGTGGAGTACTTTTATTTTGCCTCATTCAGCTTCTCGCTGAAATATGCAATCGGCCTGTCTTCCTGACTCAAGACCGCTCCTATGGCAAACCCGCTTGCATCACATTTCACCTGGAACGTCTTCTGAAAATCTGGCAACACCAAAACTGGTTTCTCTGTAATCTTTCGTTTCAACAGATTGAAACTCTTCTCAGCCTCTTCCATCCAGTGAAAATATTTATGTCTTTTCTTGATGGTATCCATCATCGCTGCACTAATTCCACTTAAATTTCTAATGAATTTCCGGTAGAAACTAGCCAAACCATGAAAACTCCTCACCTCGAAAATATTTCTCGGTGATGGCCAATTCTTGATTACCTCCACCTTATCTGGATCCATCCTCAGTTCATTTGCAGATATAACAAACCCCAAATAAATGAGTTTTGTCTTCATGAATGAGGACTTCTTCATGTTTATCAATAACTTCTCTTGCTGTAATCTCTTCATCACAATAGCCAAATGCTTCAAATGTTCAGCCTTTGTCTTGCTGAAAACCAATATGTCATCCAGATACACGATGACAAATTTCCCGATGAACTCCTCCAGGACTTCATTCATCAACCTCATAAAGGTACTCGGTGCATTCGTCAAACCAAACGGCATGACAAGCCATTCATACAAACCTTCGTTTGTCTTGAATGTTGTTTTCCACTCGCCACCTTCTCTCATACGAATCTGATGATATCCACTCTTCAAATCTATCTTTGAAAAAAAATTTGCCCCACTTAAGCAATCCATCAAATCATCCATCCTCGGCAATGGGAATCTATACCTGATAGTTATCTTGTTGATGGCTCTTGAATTAGTGCACATCCTCCAGCCTCCATCTTTATTCGGACTGAGTACTGTTGGAACAACACATGGACTCAAGATTTCCCTGACCAAGTCTTTGTCCAACAACTCCTGGACCTATCTTTTAACCTCTTCATTCTCTTGTGGCGTCAATCTGTACGCGGCTTTGTTTGGTAAACTAGCTCCTGGTATGAGATCAATATGGTGACTCACGCTCTTCATCGGTGGAAACGAACGAGGTAATTCATCCACTACAATATCAGTGAACTCTTCCAACAGTTCCTGAACTTCTCCTGGTAAATCATCCACTCTTGTGCTAGTCAGAACAATTCTTGGCTTTTTGACCACAAAGAATTGTGGATCCTCCTTCTTATTAACTTCTGTAAGAAGTTCCTTCCCACTCATGAGAAGTACTTTGTTGCTCACTTCCGGTTTCACTTCTTTATCCTCAATTGGACACAACATATGAGTTATCCCATTCCTTTCCATGGTATAGGTGTTCATCCTCCCATCATGAATTACATTTCTATCATATTTCCATGGTCTACCCAACAATAAATGAAAGACATCCATAGGAATAACATCACATAAAATTTTATCATTATATCCTCCTATTTTAATGTCAACTAAGAATTGTTTAGTGACATTTACCTGATGTCCCTTTTGTAGCCATGAAACTTTGTATGGACTCGGGTGATCAGTTGTCTCCAGATCCAACTTTTCTACCATCTCGGTTGAAACGAGATTATCGGTGCTTCCACTGTCCACAATGACCTTGCATACTCTATCCTTGGTCTTGCAAGCAGTCCTAAAAAGATTGTTCCTCTACGCTGAGTTCTCCATCTCCTTCTTTGGCGTCAAAAGGACTTTTCACATCACCAGCGATCTTCCGCCTTCAGTGTACTCTACCTCAACATCTTGCCTCTGTGCCTCGGCGATGTGAGTTTCTCCAGTTTCTTTCCTTTTCTCTGGACACTCGAATGACCTGTGCCCATTTTTTCCACATGTGAAGCATGTGATTACTCCACCTCTTCCCCTTCCTCTACCTCTGGTACGAGGAAACCTATTATTATTAGCATATCCTCCTCTCTGCTCAGTATGCTGTTCTTTTTGCTCAGCATATCGCCCTCGCTGCGAACTTCCACCTCTTTCAACTTTTCCCTGAGGTTTCTTCCATTCCTCCTTGGGCTTCTGGTATTTATCTTGGGCAACCGCTTTGCCTCTGGGCTGACTTCTGCCTCAACCTCTCTGACCTTGTTTACGGCTCAGCTTCTCCTCAGCTTTCAGAGCCATTTGATAAGCATCCTTCACCGTTCAGATGGTTGCCATATTTATTTCATCCTGAATTTCATACCTTAGGCCATTCATATACTTGGCCACCTTTTCGTCATTGCTTTCGTGATGACCTGCTCTGATATTCAACCTGTAAAATTCCTTGGTATACTCTTTCACTGTCATCAGCTTCTGTCTCAGGTTCTGCATCCTCCTGAACAGAGAAATTTGATAGTCCCTGGGAATGAATTTTGCCTTCATCTTTGCAATCATCCTGTCCCAGCTCTTAATCTTCTGCTTGCCTTGGCAACGCCTGTCAGCTTGTAGTTCATCCCACCATAAGGCTGCATGTCCTTTTAATCTTGTGATGGCATGTCTGACCTTCTTATCCTCTTCGATATCTTCATAATCGAAGTAAGTGTCTAGAGATCTAATCCAATTTAGCAGCTCTTCCATATCCAAATTTCCCTCATAAACTGGAATGTCCATCTTTGTTTTCGAACTCATCTGGGCGATAGCCTTAATTAAACGCTCATTGGCTGCATCTTCCACTGGGATTTCCTCTTCTTCATGTCCAACATCACCTTCATCCTTGGATTCACTGATATCTCCTGCATCAGCTCTTTGCCTTTCTCTTATCTCCATGTCCTCCATCCTGGCATGAAGATTTTTCATTCCTCTCTCCACGTTTGGATTCTGCACTTGCCTACCTCTTCCTCTGGACATTTCCCTTTCCTCCTCTGGATCAGGTGATTGTCTACCCATTCTCCTTGGCGGCATGGTGAATTCTCCCTTTTTCTCTGCTACAGAAAGCAAAGAAGCTTTTCTATGCTTTGATACCACTTGACGCAGGGCGCGCCACCCAGGCACGTCCGCTCTCACAGGATCTTCTTCCTTCTCGCCCGAAGAACTCCAAGGTCCTTCTATTTCCCTATCGATAAATCTGCACCCACAAAAATCTTTCCCCGAGGTCTCCTCTTTACTACCGGGAGATCAACTAAATCTCGCTATCTCGCGAGTTCGTGACCCAAAGCCTCCTACTCTTCTTTTCAAATCTTGCGATACCCGACCTGGCGATATGGGTATAACTCCTCCCTTTATTAGTGCTCTCACCACATACAACCGTGGGCTAGGCTTAAATGTAAGCGCCTCTCGCAACTCGCACCTTTGTGAGTTTGTGAGGCGAATTCTTGTGCCTCCCGTTGCGATCCTCCGAGATGCGATAGGTCAACGCTGAGCTGACTCCTCCCTCGACGGATTTCACTACTCGCAACCTCGCAACCTTGCAGGTTGAACTATCGAGCTTTCACCCTCCTATTCCGCGAATCCCCGAGATGCGAGAATTCAACGAAATGTTGACTTCTATCTCCAGGCAGCACGTGTCCACCCGTCGACCACGTGGGTCCCACCTTATGCTCTGCCACGCGTCCACATGGATCTCTGCTCTCGGCACTTCGCGACTTGCGAATCCTAACACCAATACTTCGGGACTTCTCGCGGTGAGATCCCGATGAATTGGTGCCACCTGTACTCCACTCGCCGACTTCACTATGGCCCACACTATCCTCCAGCTGTCGGGATATCGCTTCTCGCAATATCGCGATCCCCGCACCCAAATCCTCGAGTATTTTCTCACGAGGCCCCGATACACGATCCCACACGTAGATCCAATGGTCCTCCTACAATCCGGATCCAACGGTTATCCTCCTTCTCGCGCCTCGCATCCTCGTGACTTGTAGTACCCAATACTCGGGCTCTCACCCGGCGAACTCCCGAATTCATGAGATCTTCTCGATCTCTGCCACCTGTCCCACTCAGATGGATGTCTCAAATATTCTCGCCACTTCGCCACTCATGAAATTGAAGGACTTCCCTCTTTGTCCTCCAATGACCGAGTCTTTGAGATGAGAGAATCTCCCTACACGCGTCCTCCACAACAAACGGTTTTGATCTTGTAGGGATATCGCGTCTCACGATATCGTTGTTCTTGCTGCACAACTTTTGGGGCGTCAACTTGTGAGTCCCTGATACACGATACCACGTGTAGATCAAACGACTCCTGTGACTCTAAATCGACGGCTCCGTCTCTCCTGAGCTTCAAACTCTTCGGAATCTTCCCGCCGTAACCTCCTTTCACCTCTGCAAGATCTAACGATCCTCGGAACTTCGCGAAATCTCCTCAGAGGATTTCGACCACCCGTTCTTCCTTGTGTAACCCACGAAATGAGAAAAGTGTCTCTCCACGAGACTCCTTCGCCGCTTTGCCAACCTGCGACGTTCCTTGCAACTTCAAGTCGCACTTATCTACGCTGATCTTCAGTGACTCAGAGGCCTACCCTTCCTGAGATTTTCTAAATTACTTCAACCTCAATGAGGTTCTTTACACACACTCCTTGCGGAAAACCTGCGAACACTTCAACTGTTCGAGCTTCCTTTGACTCTGCATATGCCTGTAGAAGCAGTCCTCCAAAGCTTCTACTCAGATACACGACTGAGACTCTCCTTAGCCTACACACTCCTTGCACGGATTTAGCAACCCCACTTTCACTTCTGAGTGCTTTGAGAACAAGAGTTTACTCTCTGAGCCTTCTGTCGACGCACTCCTTGCGGACGACTTCAACTGCACTCCTTGCAGGAATCCTCGCTCAAAAGAGAGACAATTGTAACTGACCTCACTTCCTCTCAGATTTCAATCTCGACACATGAAATCATACACACAACATGATAACAAATGCATAACAGGAAGTAATTCTTATAAGTAGAGCATTCAACACACATACACAGAGAATAACACAATCGCCATGAATCTGAATCAACTTCTTCTATTAATTCAAGATCTATACATGGATGTCTTCTACAACCCTCTGCTATTCTCCTATGCTCTAGATTCTTCTCTTTTCCTGTTAATGTTACAATGATACAAATGAGGGTGTCTATATC
>ML778464.1:769165-786631 GCA_009831015.1 Picea engelmannii
CATCCTTCTTCTTCACCAAGACTACTGACGAAGCAAATGGGCTTGAACTTGGTCTGATGTGTCCCATGTCTAGAAGCTCCTTGATGGCCTTCTCTATCTCATCTTTATACTTCTTAGGATGCCTATAGGGTGTGGTGATAACAAGCTTAGCCCCTGCTTCTAGCTCAATGATGTGCTCAAACCCCCTGTCTGGTGGCACACCTGGAGGAATCAGCCCAAACACTTTCTGGTGCTTTTCAAGGATTCTTTTGATCTCTAGTGTTTAATGCACCTTTCCCTTCTCATCCACCTGTGTTGAGACCTTACATTCCACCGCGTATACAATTTATTCCCTTATGAAGATGGCTTCCATCCTCTTGGTTGTGACCACTCTGGTAGAGTTACCTGTCATGCCTCTAAGCACAACCTTTCGTCCTCCTTCCTCCATAAAGGACATTTCCATGGTCTTGTAATTTGTGGTGATGGGTCCTAAAGTGTTGAGCCACTGCACCCCTAGGATGATGTTGGTATCAGGAAGATCCATCACATACACATCCTGCACTAACTCATGCCTTCCCAAGGTGAGTTTCATACCTGGTTTGTATCTGTTACAGGGCATAGTAATACCATCTTCTACCTCCACTTTGAATCCTTCAAACTCTACTGTAGGTCTGTGCCTCCTCTTCAGTAATGCTGCATCAATGAAATTGTGGGAAGCTCCTCCATCAATCAGAACCGACACTCTCTTTCCTTGTAAGACCCCTCTCATCCTGAAGGTGTTGAACTTGGGTACCCCACTGATAGATTCCAACGTAGCCTTCTCTCTAGCTGCACAGTCTAGTTATGGAACCTCCCTTCTACTGCCTCTAACATTTCGGCCTCCATGTTTTGTATCTGACCATACTCATCCTCTTCTTCATCATCTTAAGTGACCTCAATGTAATGTACCTATCCTCATCCCATGCACTTGTGTGAGGGATTCCATGGCTCCTTGCATGTGAAGTAGAGTTGCTTCCTTCTCAGTTCCCTCATGGTGTTGTCATCTATTCTGCCACGACCCTTGTCATAACCCTTAGGTTCATGTCCTCCCTGGTTTATTGGAGGCCTTTGATCTCTTCCACCATTGTTAAGAGGTGGTTTGGGTATGAATTTTGGTTTAGTAGCTGGACCTAGATCCCTTGTCTTCCAAATGGCTTCCTGTAGGCTGGTAGGCTTGAAGGCCTTAACCCAACCCTTCAAGGGTTCCATCAATCCTTCTGTAAAGAGCATCATGAGCTTGGTTGGGGACATATCTTGCACCATCACTACCAACCTTTGGAACTCATCAATGTATTCCTTAGTCATACCTGTTTTCTTGAGTTGGGTGAGCTCCCGGAAAAGTAACTCAGGATCTCCTAGATCAAATCTATCAATGAGCCTCTGAGTGAATTCTGTATATGATACAATTTGGTTGTGGCCGAGTGTGGTGAGCCCATGGTACCACCAGTCGTGGGCCTTTCCATCCAAGTACATAGTGGAAAAATTGATGGCCTCCATCTCTCTCATGGGGTTAAGCTGCAGGTAAGTATCCAGCTTCTGCACCCATGCTTGTGCTGTCATCTTAGCCATACCATCAAAGTATGGAATCTCTATCTTCCCTGCCCTTCGCTCAAACTCAAAGTTTTCCCTATGGTTCATCCTAGGTTGGTTTCTGAACCTGAGTTGACAATACTGGTCTAGGGACATCTGTCTTTGAACTTTCATATCCAAGCTGTAGTATTCCCTGGTACTCCTGGCTAATTGTTCCACAAAATATTCAACCTGTTCATGCTGCCCTTGCTCATCTGTGAATGTGGGCATGTATGGTCTAGGGTTAGCTTTGCTACCTGAGTGTTGGCTTAGTGGTTCATCCGTGAACATTGGAACGTATGGCCTATGATTGGTCCTGCTACCCATCTTCCCATGGAACGTGCCACCTCCAAGACTTCCTTCGGATCTCGGTGCTTTCTATGGGTTATATCTGACTTCCTCATGGGTTCCACCGGACCCTCTAGCCTCCTTATTCCCATATGTATCAATATCTTTGCCTCGATGGGTTACTTGCATCAGAAGGTTAGTTATCCTAGTTTGGTTCTCGTTCATTTTCTGTAGATTCTCATCAACTTTCTTCAAGGTTTCTAAGATTTCGGCCTGTTCCCTTCTGTTGGTTTCCTGATACTCATCCAACTTCCAGACCAATGTGCTTTCTTTGGGTTCATGTTTTGCTGGAACTTACCAAATTCAGCTACTAAGAGAGCCAAAACCTGAGGCTCATGGTCGTCTCCTAACCCTTCCATTTCTACCTCTGTTTCATTGTTGTTTTTCTTCCTCCGACCCATAACAATTCCCCTATACTTCTGCATGCACCGATCTCTCCATAGGTTTGGACGATCGAGGCTCTGATACCACTGTAATGATCCCAAGCCAAATTCTTTCTTGGAATCACTAATTACTACTAATTTATTGATTTATTAAGTGCATGCAAGATTAATCAACACATGGAGATCACAATATATTCAAGATGTAGAAGCACAAGCAAAGATACGACCTTTTTATTATGAGAAATGTAAGATCAATACAATAGATGGCCGATCTAGCATAAACCTCAGATGGTCATACAAGCAATAGATATGCGCTGCTACAAAATGCTCCCGAAAATACAAAATAAGCCTCCAAAGGCTGGATATACAATGAAGATTGAATCAAGCAGATCTGAGTGGTATTAATGCTCAACCTCCAAGATGGAAAGTGCCACGTCCTGCTAGAATGCTGAAGCCCTCAATAATTCTGCCCTGCTACCAAAAGTGTCCAATCATCCCGAGAAATATGCCAAATGATAGATCAGGAAACTGTAAGGACAACCCATATGTCCAAATTCCCAAATCCACTCTCAAACCCCGTAGATCTGAATTTCCCATTGAATGGGGCACCCCACTGGATGACTGAAACCCTAGCTGGTTCGGCCCTGATGAAGGAGGCCTCCAAATGCTTTGAAACTCTCCAAGAATATAGATTGGGCTATGAGAATCCTGTGGGAGAAGTTTTGGACTCAGATCTCAAGCAGATCTCCCTAGATCTGAGTTTTACTGAATCACATGATGTCCCCTATGGCTCCAAGACATCCCAATCTGCAGACAAATGTAATATGATGATAACCCTCTAGAAAAGACCTCAAACTGATGGTCTTTCCCCTACAAAAAAAACCCACTATCGGAATGGCCCCAGGCCCTCAAGATAAGCTGGATCAAACCTCCCTCTAGATGATGGTGCACCCTTGCTGGAAACACAAGAAAAGTACAGCCTGCTACCTTTTGAAGCACTAGATGGAGATGGGTTGAGACTAGAATGGTGTGGAGGAGTCTTTCATCCTCGAGACCAAGCTGTGGAACAAGGTGAGTGGATATTTCACCACTGAGTTGCTCACAAGGGTTTGTACAACAAAACCCCCAAACTGAATGCTCAAGAGAAATAGCAAATGCTAATCCAAAACCAGAATGAGTAATAGGTGCACCCCAGCCGCTTACTTATACTTTTCCTTCTAATTCTCTATTGAGTTAGGTTAACTCCCAAGGTTAATCTTCTATTCTTCTGTTGAGTTGTCTTTTACTCCTTTATCCTTTTCCTTTCTTAAGTCAACTTAAAAATATAACTTTTAACTTCTTGACTTTCCCCCCTTCAGTGTGAGACTATGACCTAGTGGGGGTGCCCAGAACACTGAGTCTCCTCATCACCTCTCTAAGAGGTGGGGGACATTACAACTGCACTACTAACAGGTCACGTACCTGTTGACAGATTGATATTTGTTGAGGATTGTTGCCTCATCTCAGTTGGTGCTGAGGGTGTAAGCTGAGTCTTTCATTATAGAGCAGGTGCTCTTACAAAGTTGTACTCTATTCAATTGTTGCTAATAAACCCCAAGGATTGTAGTCCGTAATAAAAAGAAAATTTTAGATACATCTTGTGTTCTTTGTGTTCATTGTGGTGATGAATTTTTGATGATATATTGCTGATATATGTTGCTGATATGTGCTCACATCTAACTAGTTATAAATGACAACAATGGGTAATGAATAAATGTTGAATGCTAATTTATGAGATTTTGTGCAAGAGGGAAGTTTTGGGGAAAAGAGCCCCACACTCATTCACCCCCCCTCTAAGTGTGGTAGGTGTTTCTAAAAACGAAATCATCTAGTGATCATATTGTGGACACCCAGTTCAAGGGAACTCACCCGTAAAGGATACAACTTTATCGAGTCATCAAAGTAGGGAAACTCCTGCACCAAGGAAAGTGGCTCACTCGAGGCCAAATTCAACAAAAATTTCCTCATCTAATGGGGGAAATCAATGCAATGGAGACCATTTCTTCCTAAGGAGGGAGGATTGATCCAGGTGGATATCGGTGGCCACCCACCTATTCCACTGTATTGAAAAACAGTTTTCCACCTTGGCAGTTTTTCAACAGTTTTTTGGGTTCCAAACGTTCGGTGTCGTTTTGAGGCCCTAAACGATGTTTTTTGGGATTTTGGGCTTAGGTTACTATCAAATGAACCAAACTAGGCCATTTGGAAATTTTTATTATCGGTTATACCTTTCCAACAGGCTATCATGCGCCTAAAACGAAGATCGTATGCAAAAGTTACAACCCTAGGAAGTTGATGTACTAACTTACCCAAACGGGGCCCAAATGACTTTTGGTGCTTGATCTCCTAGGGTTAGGTTTTTGGATGTCTAGTGTTTTTGACATTCCTTTTTATTGTAAAAGGCCTTCAGAGCCTCATTGTAACCATATTATTGCGAATGAGTGCAACCGTCACATCTCTTCTTAGAGATAAGCCGCCACCATTCCAACAAGCTTGTGTTCCGCTACATTTTACAGTTTCAACTTATTTCCTTATTGAATAGAAAACCTGTTTTATTGTATCTTTGTTATTATGTGTTAAAAATATGTTAATAATCTGTAGTCATTTCATTCTTCTCATAAAATTCAGATCACTCACATAACGACTACTACTCTGGGATGATCAATGTGCTCCTTAGCTGCTATCATTTGCAGGTTCTAATTTTTATTATAATGTTGATTATGATGTTGGTTCTGTAAATGTGTTGAAACTGCATAGAATAGATCTAGCTAAACAATAATACACACATTTGCAGAGAGAATTGGGAAAGGAAGAAGAAGGAGAGAAAGAATGGAAGAATTCTCATTAACCGTATTCCACACTCAAAGAGTGAATACTTTACAATAGATATAGGATACATGAGTAACTAATGAGCCATAGTGGTGGTCTAAATTGATCTGGACACACACCAGCAGTTACAAGAGTAAACTGCTACCTAGTCTAGTCTCTCATGCAGTTACGAGAGTGAACTGCCACCTAGTTGAGTTAACTAGTCAACTAGTCTTCTATTAACTGACTGAACAAAAAATAGTGAGTTGGTGATGATCCCAATGTTGCATGGTGACAAAACCAATGCAACATCTAAACTCAACTCAACTAGTCAAACTAAAGTGTCAACTGAAAGAGAATATTCTCCAGGTGGAATATTCTTCCCTAAAATATAGGAGACTGGATAATGACTAATTATGACTAATAAACAAGAAATAAACCTAGGAAAAATAAATCCTAGGTGTGTGAAGTAACTCCAACACCCCCCCTAAACATCACTATGGTGAAAATAAAGAATGGGTCCCGGCTATGAGGCCATGTTAGGTACCCAAATACAAAAGATACACTGAACTAAAAGAGGAAAGAGGGAAAACCTCATGGGAACAAAAGTTAAAACCCCCCCTCAAATCACAATGCATAAAATTAAAAAAATGATAAGGAACAAAAGGCAGTTGTTAAACAACCATGTCCTTCACTCCAAGAAGACCTTGCAACTGTGAAAGTTTGTGCTCTTTGAATATTTTGTTGAAGATGTAGATGTCTGCATGGATCTGATGAAGTATATGCACCATTGATATGTCCACACATATCCACTTTATCTTCTTGTAATGAATAATATCCAAATAAATTTTGGATGAAATTTTGAAAACCGTGCATCCGTTTCTAGAAAAATGTTGAAATTTTGTTGATTTTAAAACGATCATAACTTCACTTTCTAGACTTTGTTTCAGACGATTTTTTTTTTTTTAAATTGGATATTTTCCCGAAAGGAATTCAAATATCCAATTTGTTTATGCAAATTGTGCTCAGAAACTATCAGAATGGCGTCTGATGTGCGCAACTCTCTTTTTGTCCCCTGACATGCATGCATGGTGCATGCAAAAGTCTCTGCATGTGACTCCTGAGATGCATGCCATATATCTTCCACATAAATTTCATAAAATAAATCTGAAATGGAGTAGACATCATCTTCAATTATTGGAATACTAATTTCTGCAAAAACGTTTGTAGAAGACTCTTCATAATAAGAGGCTTGATCTTCTAATGGCTTCTCTTCTGGCTCTATCTGTTCGACCTCCTGCATGAAATATTCACAATATTATTTATTCCCAAATAGAACCTCCAATCTGGTCCATAATTCATTTGGAGTTAATCCTTGTGATTCTTCATATACTTGATGGAAAAGTTCGGGAGAAACAGACATGTCGATACTTCCTATGGCCATATCTTGTATATTGAGAAAGTCATTTTTCTCATCGACAAAATTAGGCTCTACTTCCATTGCCATGGTTATTTGGTATAAGCCTCTGCATCTAATATGAAGAATAATTTTTGGCTGCCATTCCAAATAGTTATGATGTGTGAGAAGTATTTCCGACGAATAATCCATCTTTTGTTGTCTTCAATCTTTTGTACCTACAAAAAATAATTTGGTGTGGCTTTTTCTTAGAAGTTCGTCATCTTTGATACCATGTAAATTTGTTGAACTTGCATAGAATAGATCAAGCTAAACAATAATACACACATTTGCAGAGAGAATTGGAAAAGGAATAAGAAGGAGAGAAAGAATGGAAGAATTCTCATTAATCGTATTCCACACTCAAAGAGTGAATAATTTGCAATAGATATAGGATACATGAGTAACTAATGAGACATAGTGGTGTTCTAGATTGATATGGACACACACCAACAGTTACAAGAGTAAACTTCCACCTAGTCTAGTCTCTCAGGTAGTTACGAGAGTGAACTGCCACCTAGCTGAGTTAACTAGTCAACTAGTCTTCTATTAACTGACTGAACAAAGAGTAGTGAGTTGGTGATGATCCCAATGTTGCATGGTGACAAAACCAATGCAACATCTAAACTCAACTCAACTAGTCGAACTGAAGTGTCAACTGAAAGAAAATATTCTCCAGGTGGAATATTCTCCCCTAAAATATAGGAGACTGGATAATGACTAATTATGACTAATAAACAAGGAATAACCTTAGGAAAAATAAATCCTAGATGTGTGTGAAGTAACTCCAACAAGTTCTGGTGTTGGTTTTGGTTCCCTCTTGCCTACCACTTTTCTATCAGTTGAGGACAATCTTCTATCACATGATATAATTCTTTGCAATAAGTGAAAATCGTGCAAGGATTCAAGTAGTCTCTCTCTAAATGTCCTGGTTGATTGTAGTTATAATAGATTATTGGTTCTCTTCCTCCTTGACCAAATCCTCCACATTCTTGACCTCTATCGAATCCTCCATGTCCACCCCGATTAAATCCTCTTGGAGTGTTGTACTATGGAACTCATCCTTCTGTTGCGGAATTTTCTTCCTATATTATGTATACATCTAAAGTACATTCTCTCATTAAGTCGAATGAGTGACAATATTTCTCATCGTTTCCTCCAGATTTGCAAAAAATATAGAAAAACTTCTTGGGTGTAATTTGGTATTTCTATAATAATGGACAAGTAGTCAGATTTTTTCCCCATGTCTTACATATGTCACAATACCCTACTCCTCTTGTCAATGGGTTTGGTGCTCCTGTGGCCTTATATTGCACGAACAATGGACATTCTTCCTTTTGATGGCCTTTTTTTCTTACATGTAATACAATGAACATGTTCATGTTTTTCCTTTTCTTTTGTTATCTATGATAACTAAGTTATTAGCGCATCCAACTGTGATTGTACCTATGCCACACCTTCTCCATCTCCTATAGGAGATGCTTCTAACTTCATCATGATTTCTAAGGCTTCAGATGCAACGTAACCATTTTCCATGTTAATGGACACCGAATGTGTGGCAACATACCTGTAATAAACCATTATCAATGTTGCTCGTTAGCAATTTGAAATGTCAATCTACCCATCACACCCTTAAATCTCTAGTCGTATCCCCACACTATCTCATTCTTTACTTTCTTAATATCTCTTAGCTCTCTAATGTATTGAGATTCAAATTTTGGCTTCCTAAATTCCTTCAACAATGATTTTCCAATCTCTACCAAATTTCTTGACTATTCGGTTAGTGCAGTTGGTTGATACTTCATATACCATAGAGGTGCATGACCTCTAAACATCGTGGCTAACTGCAAAATATTTTTTGTCTCGTCCTGGAAATTCTTCGCAGTCAATATCGTGTTGCACAAAACCATGTGTTGCTCAGGGTCCTCCGATCCTTCTCTCTAAAATTCAGGCATTCACAGTGTATGATCTATCCTTTCCATTGTAATCTCTATAGTACTTACCTTTGGTGATGTCGACTAAATTTGGTTCGTTGATATGCTTCCACTATTATGGTTACTATTATGAATTCCTCCACTAACTACAATCACTCTCGACACAGTTTCGATTTTTGTTTCAGATCTAAGTGACACACATGGGGTCGTGGGTTCGATGCAGATTTTGATTTGAGATGGAATTCCTTCTTGTATTGGACTGTACTGAGGATCATTTTATTTCTCTTTCCTTTCTCTGTATGGTGTGATCTGAAATACAACAGAGGGGTCTCTTTTCTCAAATACTGTGTTTCTCTTCTCTCTCAGCCATAGTCTCCTTATTACTATATCTAAACCTTTTCCCACAATGAAATAATCCAATATCTCTGTCTAAGTCAATGTATTTCTCTTTTGACATCCTTAGTCCATATGATTCTTACTCGTATTTTCTCTTTCCACTCTCATATAATCCTTTGGTCATCCCCCAGTCCCCCTATGTGCACAAAGGTTCTTAGCAATCAGATTTCATATTCATGACATTCTTTCTATAATATTGGATACAATCTATCACAAACTCTGTAATTTAACCCCCTAGAATACTATTCAACTAGAAATCAACCACACGAGAAGTCTTATTACTTATTGTATTCAGTTGTTCGATCATATTAGGAGTCCAGTTTCTTGGAGCTTCAACTCGATATCTCCCAACGTTCCCAACTAGCCTCTCTAACCATTCAATCAATATTATTGAAAACTCACCAAAGAAAATTTCATGGAGATATGTGAACACATACCTTTGCAATCATTGTTCATCGTTGAGTCGTGGGTTCCTATTTTGTTCTCTAGAAAAATATCATTGCTTCTTTTCTATCCATTCAGTAATATCCTCCTTATTCTTCCTCCTAAACATTCCCCTCAATTACAATTCTCGGTCCTAACAACATAACCATTTTTTGGCATGTAGTGGGAAGACATGGGGTTAATCATCAATATACCAACAAAACCCTTAGACATCGGCCCTTTGGGAATCACCTACAAGCAAGTGAAATCTCACCTGAGGAATTTAGAGGGGATGTAGGAACCAAGGTTCAACAATGATGAGGGGAACTAAGGAATTCTTCATGTTCTTACTACCCATCTACTCATGTGCATGATTCCCATTACTTAACAATTACTTATTATGAAACATAATATGTGTGTGACATTCCTTTACTTGATATTCAATCATTTACCAATTACTTTCATTGCATGACATTACAACATCATATATAACTAAGACATTAATCATACTTAAGAATTTCTTATCATTGCACCATAATATTAAACATCACAACATGAAAAGATAACACATCATGATACACAGGTTTAACGCGATTCACCCAACTTGGAATACATCCACAATGACTGGCTTCTTTTATTATTCATTGATAATCTTCTACAGTTGTGCACTATGCTACAAAATTTGCAACTATAACATTTACCCAAACCTGACTAGCCATTGTGTTGCAGTGCGAGCCTCACTCCCCAGTCATACCTCAAAAATTCCTTAGTCAAAAGCTCAAATCACAACTCATTCATTCACTACTCACCTATTATGAACCCTGCAACTCACTAACTTTCAGAACCTCTCTACCCAAAAACCCATTACATATTTATACATAAAAATAGGGATAAGCCCATTAAAAAGTGGAAAAAATGTCCAATGTTCTATAACCATTTTCCTCCTTTTGCGTGCTTCTCCATCATGCATCCTTCTATCGTGCGCTTTGACTCCTTAAATTTTGTTTCAAATCAAGTTCTTTTTTTTTTTACGTAAACGGATATGGTTTATATTAGAGTGGTGGCAAAGCCACTGATTCAGTTACAAAATGGCCCCAAGTGTCTTTGGGCCTACATTCTTGATTACATTCTACTTTGAAACTATGCCTATGAACTGACTTAGCTCCCTTACTTCTTAACTTGCTGCTTATTTAAAGCCTTGGCTAAAACAAAGTGCCAGAGTGCTTGTAGAGATTGCTTGCAATTACTTTTACAACAAGAGATTACTTATTTTCTTCCTGGCTCCAGTTGTTGTTCAGTTGGGCCATCTTAGCCTCCAACTGTTCCATCCTCTCATCAAATTCTAGTTGAGGGTTCTTCAGCTCTTTGTGGAGCTTGTCCAGCTCTTCTGCAAAACCAATTTTGGTCATGGTGATGTCAGATTCAAGTTGTTCCAACCTGCGTCCAGCCTCCACGTCCAAGTTCTCTAAAAAATCTAATTGGTGTTGGAGAAGCTGCTGCAGATTTGCTAGAGTTTTGTCCATCTCCTTCAGTCGCTCCTCTGTGCTCAGCTTCCCTTTGGATGAAGACACCATCTCCCTTCGAGCTCTCACCACACACGTTCTGCTTTGCTAACTCTGTTGCTTCGCCCTCTCTGGATTCCTAAATGTCTTGCAGACCTTTGCTTGAGCTGGGATGAGAGGGGGGCGACCTCCCTTTATTTCTTCCTCGCTCATTTCCATTATTGCCTGTGGATTCTAGCCGTGATCGCGCAGATCTCTTGTCTCCACCAGATCAGGGGCCCCATTCCTCTTGGTACTTATCCTGGCCTTCCATCCAACCAAAGTGTCTGTCCCTGTCTGCCTATGCGATTCATCTGAATCCTTTGCGCCTGCGCGATCTAGCATTTGGATGAGTGCCCGTGGACTGCGTGGGTTCTGTTAGCACTCTGTAATTTGCCTAAGGCTGCTGAGGCAAACACAGAGGTAACCTCGAACCACTTCGAGTCTTGGATCTATCCCTCCAAGACTTAGAGAGGGATCTCTCTATTAGATTTAACTTTGTTTGTAATAGGTCTGATGTTAGGCTAGCTATAAAAGCAAGAAAAATATAGAGTTTTTGATTTTGAGATGGTTACTTTCGGAAAGCAGGGAGAGCCATTGGGCAAATGGGGTCTGCGATTAAAAGTGATTCACATATCAGATTTGGACAAGACTGTTACACAAGGCAAGGCAGCAGAAACATTGGATCGATTTAAGTTTAAATGACGTGGATGAGAAGATAAATAGGTGAGGAAAAGGACAGGCAAATGAGCACTTAAGAATCCCTAAGCTAGCCTTTTAGAAGATAAACATCAAAATCACCACAAGCCGAGAGGCAAAGTATTGGATAATAAATTCTACCCCTATTACTTTCCTTCTGGTGATTGGAACATAAAACAAATTGTGAAGAAAACAGGAAACACATTAAAAAAGAAGAAAGACATCACCAATATCTCTACACAAGAATCCTGAGAACAGCATGTACATCACTGGTATATCATTAAAAATAACAGAGAAATATTCTCTGGCTGAAACACAGCCATCACCCAGCAGAGAAAATAAAAATCTCAGCTCTGGACCTCTCACACAGGTCGAGCCTCTCCTCACAGCCCAGTCGAACCCTCATTCAGTTTTTTACATCACTATATATAACAAAAAAAATCCCCCCAGCCTTCAAAGATTCGGGCTCTGCCTCTGCACTCTAAGAATAGACAAGCAGTTACAAAATCAACACCCGTCAATTGCTTCCTCAAACAAATCGAACAGCCAGTTAAGATGAAAATAGATTTGGCATCAACTGCTCGACATCTGGAGTTCAGTGAGGTTTGCTGGCAAATCCACTCTAATGGCATTAAAACATATAGATGCAGAATTAGTTAAATGCTGGAGGTTGTTTGAGAGCAGCTGCAAGTTGTAGAATCGATGCCTTTAAACAATGATGCTCTGCCACCTGTGTGTAACTGCTATGCCACATGTGTGTAACTGCTACGCCACCTGTGTAACCGCTCCCTGAATATGTGGATGAGACTGTCTCTGGTCGAGCTACCATATGCATTTGAAACGCTGCCATGTGGTTCTGGATTGCCAATTGTGTTATTGCCAGGTGTCTTCTGAAACTTCAAGGGGGAATGATTCTATGGATACAACATTTACATTGTCAAATTGCCACTGAAACAAACAGACCTGCGGGAAAAGATGAATGTTTGGCTTTTCTTCTATCAACTGTAAAAACCCAAGCTTTATCCAGTCAATCTTCTGGACTTCAACTATGTTAATTTTCAGGCCTGTTGAAGTGCAGCGCATGCTTGAGGCCACAATTTTACAATGCAGATGTCTTCAAGTAAAAATTTGCAAATCTACAACATCATGGTTATGGGTAGACAAAAGACCTGCAAGTCAGAATAACTTAAACTTGAGAACATCACTTAGATTTCGAGCATCACTTAAATTTCTTTGAACTTGTCAAGTTTCATTATCACACTTTGTTTTTGTTCAAACACAATGGATCATCATCCCCACCCCGATGAGAGAAATGTGATAAGTGCTGAAAGCAACATCAGGACCTCTGCTGTTCTTACAGAGAAGAGTGTAAGCAATACCAATGGCAAATTTCTTCAATTTGGAGGATGACTTTTTGGCTTTCACCTGTGAATGTCCTAACATGTATGTGACACTGGCTTGCTTGGCTTTAACAAACTCTATAAGCTCTTCTCCCACCCGTGGGTCTAAATTAGGGCTCTTGAATAACTCAAACTCGTCTTCCTTTTTCCTTTAACACCTTGCTGTCGAAGAAGGAGTCTTCACTTTCATTTTATCCTACCTCACACATGAGCGATCTTGAGTTCCTATACTGGTCACTTCCATCAGCTTGCAAGCATTTCTCCTCTGCTCAAGTTTTACCAGCCTCTCAAGATACAATGACCAACAGTTCGCACAGCTCCTTAACAACATCTGGCTGGACCACATCAGCCAATAGAGATCTGCAGGCGACCTTTATTGATGGCATTCCCATAGGTGCAGTAGGACGCACTGTTGGAATAGAAGAAATGGGAGGTTTCATCACCTCTGTTTAAACATTCATACATTCGGATTCAACATCATTCCAATTGATTTTGACTTCTGGCCCACGAGATTGCTTCCTAAACTATCAGTATTCAAACCTGAAACATTTCCATAACATACTGAATTACTTTGCTTGCAATATCCTTCAGTGCCTCTTATTGGAGTAAACTTCTGTTGGCTAAAAGGCTCAAACACAACATGACAATCCTCATCGTCGTTAGAGATCTCTACAGATAGGGAACTCGGTGGCCAAACATTAGGTCTCTGATCTACAATTTGCTTGGATAAGGAACTTGCATTTTCATTAGAACCAGAATCACTTTCACAAATCCGCCGATATTGATGCCAATAGCAATGAAAATCATCGCGGAGTTCATTGCGAGCAACCCTTCTCATACAGTCTGAAGCTGAAGGTCGTCGATTCATCGCCCTCTTTATCCGGTCTCCACAAATTTGACATTTCAAATGATGGACTCTATAATTGTTAACCTCGTCAAAGATGTGATAAATAGTTATGGCATAACCGTCGGCAGGCCTCTGATGATCAGGAGCTATGCTGGTGTTTATTTCTTTCCTCACCTATTGAAAGAAGGGCCATGATCATCATGGTTGCTACTCCCGTTGGTAAGCCACAAGTACGCATGGATCATTTTATGCAGTAAAGTGTTCTTGAAATCATTACTCGGATGAAACTTTAATAATGGTTCTGAAAGGCGTATAGGACAACCACCCATTTTAATATAATGGCAAACGCCTACACCGTAACCTTCTTTGCATGCGTGTGTACACCTTGAATCTGTTTCAACACCACACCTGGCAGAGGGTTTTGACTCTGCGTTCTATATATATTTTTTGATTTCATGTGGGCAATATCCCACATTCGCATGGTGAACAGAACATTCAGCTTTTAAATAAACCAACAGTCATATGTTATGTCCAGTAATGAGCCCGAGGCTTGGGGTTTGGTGTTGGTGCTGCGCGCGCTTGTCTGTTGTTGGTGCATGAAATGGCGCATATCCCTTGGTGTCGAGCATTA
This sequence comes from Picea engelmannii, assembly GCA_009831015.1. Lineage (NCBI taxonomy): Eukaryota > Viridiplantae > Streptophyta > Pinopsida > Pinales > Pinaceae > Picea > Picea engelmannii. The sequence goes on from ML778464.1 coordinate 783,658, forward strand.
GGAAGTTGGCCCTAGGCCAATATAATTTTGCTAAATATTCTGTTAGTCTTTATAAAACCCTGTATAAATGCCAAGGCCGAGGGGCCATTTTCTTTTGGCTAAATTCGCCAAAAATAGACTATAAAACCCACATTAGGCAAATAAACCTAATTTTATATTTACCCACAAGAATAACAATTTTTCCCTTTCAAACCACTTCACACTTTTTGCCAAAAATACACCGGAACTTGCTTTGAAACTTGCGCGCAAACACTAGTCTTATACTTGGTCAATGTCGGGCGCTTTCTGCCACCTTTGCCATGCGTTATGAGCGAATACATCCGCTTGAAATAGACAAATATTATTCAAAAAACTGATACCCTATTTTATAGGGTCCTAACATTAGGCTCCACCTGGGGAAAATAGCTCCGAAGGAGGTGTTTAGAATCCATGAACTCTGAATTTCGCCGACCAGCTGATCATTGGGCTGCCCCCAAACTGTAAACTGAAAATAAAGCCATGAAGAAAAAAAAAAAAAGAGAGATGCTCTTTCTGTTGAGCTTATTGGCATCCTACCTACCCTACTTTACTAACAGTTACTCCTTCAATCAAGTAATGAAAAAGTGCCAATGAAGCCAACCCAACAGTTGATCCCATGGTTGGGCTTCATCATCATGTTTGATGAAAATCAAGACTGAAATATGTACTGGAAACTGGTGATGACTACGGTCCTTGCAGAAAAAACATGTTTGAACAGTTACACTGAAAAAGAGCTCCATGTAATTTGCAACCGGGTCAATAAATGTATGATCTTTTGGTTGATTCTCCGGGTATTCATTTAGCATTTTAACATGGACCAGTTTCCCATCCGTGTCCTCAATATCAGACCATGACTGCAACTGTTCAACTTCAGACTTATGTTTGCCAACAAAAGGTTCGTCAATCAGAAAATCGGAAGAGGACACAATATCTTTTGGTTTGGGAGATGTGATTTGCTCATAAGACTGAATCGAAGTATTCAAAGGCTCAATATATTTTGCAAGTCTTTCAGCAATTAGCTCGAGAACCAATATTTTACTTTTATAAGAACCTTTTTTCGATTTACAACACTGAATCACAGCTGCTAACGAAACTTCATCAAATTGAAAATCTGCTAACTCATCCCTGAAATCTTTTATAGCTTCATAATACATAGGATTTTCCGCATACCTTGTCATCTTGAAGCATCACCAAGGCTTTGAAATCTGGATTCTTCAGTAGTGAAGTCGCTTGTGAACTTTGAAGCACGGGATCTTGAGCGATGGAGTCGCCAGGTGAATGGTACAACCTTCTTGTGTTTGGCTTCTGTTCACCATCAGAAGTCAAATCTGAACTTGAAGTGCAGATCTGGAGAATGTCCCCAGTGGAGTCGCCAAAAATGTTAGCACTCTGTAATTTACCTAAGGCTGCTGAGGCAAACACAGAGGTAACCTCGAACCGCTTCGAGTCTTGGATCTAGCCCTCCAAGACTCAGAGAGGGATCTCTCTATTAGATTTAACTTTGTTTGTAATAGGTCTGATGTTAGGATAGCTATAAAAGCAAGAAAAATATAGAGTTTTTGATTTTGAGATGGTTACTTTGGGAAAGCAGGGAGAGCCATTGGGCAAATGGGGTCTGCGATTAAAAGTGATTCACATATCAGATTTGGACAAGACTGTTACACAAGGCAAGGCAGCATAAACATTGGATCGATTTAAGTTTAAATGGCGTGGATGAGAAGATAAATAGGTGAGGAAAAGAACAGGCAAATGAGCACATAAGAATCCCTAAGCTAGCCTTTTAGAAGATAAACATCAAAATCACCACAAGCCGAGAGGAAGAGTATTGGATAATAAATTTTGCCCCTATTACTTTCCTTCTGGTGATTGGAACAGAAAACAAATTGTGAAGAAAACAGGAAACACATTAACAAAGAAGAAAGACATCACCAATATCTCTACACAAGAATCCTGAGAACAGCATGTACATCACTGGTATATCATTAAAAATAACAGAGAAATATTCTCTGGCTGAAACACAGCCATCACCCAGCAGAGAAAATAAAAATCTCAGCTCTGGACCTCTCACACAGGTCGAGCCTCTCCTCACAGCCCAGTCGAACCCTCATTCAGTTTTTTACATCACTATATATAACAAAAAAAATCCCCCCAGCCTTCAAAGATTCGGGCTCTGCCTCTGCACTCTAAGAATAGACAAGCAGTTACAAAATCAACACCCGTCAATTGCTTCCTCAAACAAATCGAACAGCCAGTTAAGATGAAAATAGATTTGGCATCAACTGCTCGACATCTGGAGTTCAGTGAGGTTTGCTGGCAAATCCACTCTAATGGCATTAAAACATATAGATGCAGAATTAGTTAAATGCTGGAGGTTGTTTGAGAGCAGCTGCAAGTTGTAGAATCGATGCCTTTAAACAATGATGCTCTGCCACCTGTGTGTAACTGCTATGCCACATGTGTGTAACTGCTACGCCACCTGTGTAACCGCTCCCTGAATATGTGGATGAGACTGTCTCTGGTCGAGCTACCATATGCATTTGAAACGCTGCCATGTGGTTCTGGATTGCCAATTGTGTTATTGCCAGGTGTCTTCTGAAACTTCAAGGGGGAATGATTCTATGGATACAACATTTACATTGTCAAATTGCCACTGAAACAAACAGACCTGCGGGAAAAGATGAATGTTTGGCTTTTCTTCTATCAACTGTAAAAACCCAAGCTTTATCCAGTCAATCTTCTGGACTTCAACTATGTTAATTTTCAGGCCTGTTGAAGTGCAGCGCATGCTTGAGGCCACAATTTTACAATGCAGATGTCTTCAAGTAAAAATTTGCAAATCTACAACATCATGGTTATGGGTAGACAAAAGACCTGCAAGTCAGAATAACTTAAACTTGAGAACATCACTTAGATTTCGAGCATCACTTAAATTTCTTTGAACTTGTCAAGTTTCATT
>ML778464.1:787489-853320 GCA_009831015.1 Picea engelmannii
ACACAACATGACAATCCTCATCGTCGTTAGAGAGCTCTACAGATAGGGAACTCGGTGGCCAAACATTAGGTCTCTGATCTACAGTTTGCTTGGATAAGGAACTTGCATTTTCATTAGAACCAGAATCACTTTCACAAATCCGCCGATATTGATGCCAATAGCAACGAACATCATCGCGGAGTTCATTGCGAGCAACCCTTCTCATACAGTCTGAAGCTGAAGGTCGTCGATTCATCTCCCTCTTTATCCGGTCTCCACAAATTTGACAGTTCAAATGATGGACTCTATAATTGTTAACCTCGTCAAAGCTGTGATAAATAGTTATGGCATAACTGTCAGCAGGCCTCTGATGATCAGGAGCTATGCTGGTGTTTATTTCTTTCCTCACCTATTGAAAGAAGGGCCATGATCATCATGGTTGCTACTCCTGTTGGTAAGCCACAAGTACACATGGATCATTTTATGCAGTAAAGTGTTCTTGAAATCATTACTCGGACGAAACTTTAATAATGGTTTTGAAAGGCGTATAGCACAACCACCCATTTTAATATAATGGAAAACGCCTACACCGTAACCTTCTCTGCATGCGTGTGTACACCTTGACTCTGTTTCAACACCATACCTGGCAGAGGGTTTTGACTCTGCGTTCTATATATATTTTTTGATTTCCTATGGGCAATATCCCACATTCGTGTGGTGAACAGAACATTCATCTTTTAAATAAACCAACAGTCATATGTTATGTCAAGTAATGAGCCCGAGGCTTGGGGTTTGGTGTTGGTGCTGCGCGCGCTTGTCTGCTGTTGGTGCATGAAATGGCGCATATCCCTTGGTGTCGAGCATTAGGAAGTTGGCCCTAGGCCAATATAATTTTGCTAAATATTCTGTTAGTCTTTATAAAACCCTGTATAAATGCCAAGGCCGAGGGGCCATTTTCTTTTGGCTAAATTCGCCAAAAATAGACTATAAAACCCACATTAGGCAAATAAACCTAATTTTACATTTACCCACAAGAATAAAATTTTTTCCCTTTCAAACCACTTCACACTTTTTTCCAAAAATACACCGGAACTTTCTTTGAAACTTGCGCGCAAACACTAGTCTTATACTTGGTCAATGTCGGGCGCTTTCTGCCGCCTTCGCCATGCGTTATGAGCGAATACATCCGCCTGAAATAGACAAATATTATTCAGAAAACTGATACCCTATTTTATAGGGTCCTAACAGGTTCATGGGATCTCTACTTTTTCCATGATGCCATTTACTGACATCACCCCAACCTCCAATAACACGCCTTGGTTGGATTCTTTATCAACTCTTCGATTTAGATCCCTTAACACATGATAGAACTGATAGGAATTCAAATTTCTTAAAAGGAGGCGTATTTTATCAAGGAGATTGTTGAGTTTGATGCTTTGAGTTGTGGAGTGCTTTATCATGGCATGTATAATTATTCTGGAATCACCTATGATTGTCAAGTCCTGGGTTTTGAGTTTAATTTCCAGTTGCAAACCTTGCCAAAGAGCCAATGCCTCAGCTCTATTGTTGGACTCTATACCGAGCCCGAGAGCATATTGCGTTGATGTGTCTTTTCCAGGATCTTCAATGATGCCCCCTCCTCCAGCCTGGCCTGGGTTCCCCTTCGAGGCCCCATCAAAGTAGAGGATAGGCATTTTAATATTTCTTTTCCAGTTGGAAAATTCCTTTCCATTTTTCCTGATCTCCCAGCTTTCTTGAATTGGATGACTTCCTTATTGGCTTTTTAATCCTGGTATGTTGAACTGGGCTATCCAACTCCCCTATTCTTCGTCCAAATTATGTAGCTTTACTGTGGAGCAGAGGTGTGCAACTGACTCCCCCAGCATAGCTTGAATTTTAGTGGCAGTTCTGACTTCACTTAGTTGGCTATCTCTAAAAATTCTATGATTTCTCTCTAACCAGAGATTCCATAGAACAAACTTTGGGAGCATTCCCCATATCCAGAGAGTTTGGTTTCTTTTCTTGTCGGCAAAGGGGAACAAGGATTCCCATTGGAGGAGTAGGATTATTACATCAGGCAGTAAGTTGGTGGCTGATTGGGAGTCTGTTACCCTCATCCAGACTTCTTTCGAATAGCTACAGTTTAGGAGAAGGTGGTCAGTTGTTTCTTCTTTGTGGAGGCATAGAGGGCATCTAAATGGTCCTTCCTAGCCCCTTCTTATGAGATTCTCCCCTGTTGGTATACTCTTGTGAGCCAAAGTCCAACTGAAGAGGTCTGTTTTTGGGAGGGAACGATATTTCCAGACTGCTTTCCAAAGTGTTGGATTTGGCATTGCAGTGGGGACAACGTTGAATAGATGGTAACCCTCTGCTGTGGTGTAAGCCCTAGCATTCCTTCCCCAACATCGATCATCTTTCCCTGTCTTTTTTAGAGGGGCTTTCCCTTGAAGACACTTCTTGAGGGCATCCCATTGACTGTCTAGAAAAGCTGGCCTATTTGGCACTGCCCACCCTTGCCAGAGGTGTGGCCTTTCTTCTCCCCATACTGAGATGTCTACAAGAGTTAAGATGTTTTGACTGTCCATCCATCTTTTGATGCCTTGTATATCCTGGCGCTGGTCTAGCGGAGGATCGCCCATTATTGATTCTGTCCAAATTCTTATTTTCCTGCCATTTTTTGGCACCCAGGTTAGATGGGGGATGAAGAGAGGGAGCAATTTTTTGCAGAGCGCGAAGATGGGAGAACTTTTCACCTCCTTACAAGGGAGTTCTAAGATTCTGTCCTGAGAACCTCGGAAGTATTTCCTCCAAAGAGCTCGTTTACTCAAAGTGGCTTTGCCGGTGACCATTTTCCAGAGAAGCTTTGCCCCTAAGGCCAGATTTTGAGTCCTTGTATTTTTAAAATTGAGACCTCCTTCCATGTAGGATTTTGTTGTTTTTTCCCAACTAACCAGGTGCAGCTTCTTCTTTTCCTGCCTTCCTCCTTCCCACAAGAATCGTCTCTGAAATGCCTCAAGGTTTTGGATGACTATGGCTGGAGTTAACAGTAGCGAGCATTGATAGATGGGGAGGCTGGCCACTACAACCTTTATCAGGACTGTCTTCCCTGCTAAGTTCAGCCAGTTGGCCCCCCAAGAAGTGAGTTTATTCTTGAGTTTTTCTGCAAGATGACTCTAGTGGGAAGCTCTTGGGGAAGACTTAAAGATTGGAACTCCCAGGTACTTAAAGGCCTCCCAGTTTGTGTGCCCCTCCATCCCTAGAACTCTTGTAATTCTCAGCATTTCATTTGGGGTGATGTTCCAGCCATAAATGTTACTTTTAGTCTGATTTATTTTGCTGCCAGAGGCTGCTGCATAGGCGTCCATCTCTTCCTTGAATTTTCTTGCTATGATTGGGCTTGCTCCACCCAACAGCAGTGTGTCGTCCGCAAATTGTGCATGGTTGATGTATTTCACCCCTTGTGCTATTCTTAGACCATGCAGATCTTTGTTAATTTGGGAGTTTTCCAACTGATAGCTGAATACTAAAGCTTGAAGTGCGTAGAGCAGTGGAGACAAAGGGCAGCCATGCCTTAGTCCCCTAGAGGCTTTGAAGAAGGCAGTTACCTTCCCATTCACCAGGGGGGCTATCCAGGGAGAGCCTATGCAAGGTTTTATCCAGCTTATAAATTGTAAATCGAATCCAAACTTCCTCATAACTTCAAATAGAAATTCATGTCTGACACTATCAAAAGCATTAGCGAGATCTAGTTTAATGACCATACCTTTTTCTTTCCTTAAAACGCTGGAGTGAATCGCTTCTTGGACCAGGATGATGTTGTCGGTGACGTGCCTCCCTTGGACAAAGCCTCCTTGATTTTCAGGAAGGATGATTGGGAGGGCTGCCTTGAGACGGTTGGCTATTACTTTGGCAAGGATTTTATAGCTTGTATTGCATAAAGAGATTGGTTTGAACCTGTTGAAGGAAATCGCTCCTTTTTCTTTCGGGATGAGTGCCAGAAAGGAAGAGTTGGTGCTTCGTCCCAGCTTGCTGGCCTTCAGTGACTTCTGGATCATTTTGGTTAGATCCTTTTTAATGATTTCCAGCACTTTTGATAGAACCTGGCAGTGAACCCATCCGGTCCTGGAGCTTTGTCTGGGTTCATCTGGTCAAGGGCCTCTTTTATTTCTTGCTGCGATACCTCTCTTGTCAGTTTGTTGTTGATGTCTTCAGTTATTAGCTTTGGAATAAGCATGAAGGGGTATCCTTGTTGGTCCAAAGCCACGTCCTTTGGGTCTGTATATAGCTTCTCAAAAGTTTCATAAGCTGCTTGTTTAATGCCTTTTGGATCTGCAATTGTTTTGTCCTGGACCTGAACTTCCGTCACTGCCTTGTATTGTTTCCTTGCTTCCACTTGTTTGTGGAAGTAGGCTGTGTTGCGGTCTCCTTCTTTCAGCCATAAGCTTCTCGACTTCTGCCTCCAATAGTTTTCCTCCATTCTGCAGGCTTGGTGCCATTGCCTTTGAAGGCTGTCCTCCTGTTGTAAGATTTCCGGGGTGATCTCCTTCTGTTCCATTGCTAGCTGATGAGCCTCGAGATGGCTTTGGGCTGCTAGGCGCATTGCTATTGGGCTCGCTTGTCTCTTTTCCCATGTCTTTAGAGAAAATTTCAGCCTTTTAATTTTTTCCTCCCACACGTAGGATGCTGAGCCTTGAACTGTGGTGGCCCATACTTTTGTTACTAGCTCTGTGAACCCTTTATCATTTATCTAGTTTGGGTTGAATCTGAAGGGGATGGGCCCTCTGACTTGGTATTTTTTGATTTCTAACCATATTGGTTTGTGATCAGAAGCACTATGGGCCAGAATTTCTGCGTTTGCTTCGAGTCCTAGCAGCAGTAGGGAGATTTGTACGAGGAATCTGTCTAGTCTGGCAGCGATGTGCCCAATACCAATTCTCTTATTGGTCCACGTGTAACGACCTTTGGCTGGTTTAATATCAAGCAGGTCCCATGTAGAGGCTAATTCCTCTACCCATTCTCTAGCCGGGTCTCTCACTATCGAGCCTCCCCTCTTCTCATCCTGGGCTAGAGTTACGTTTAGATCTCCTTCGAGGATGATATTGGCGAGATTGTTTTGCTGGAGAAAGGTCTGCAGGCACTCCCAACAGTGTTTTTTTTTCCCCAAAAGATGTGGAGCATAAATATTAAAGATGCTTACCTAACAGCCTGTGTCTTTGTGGAGGAATCTGGTGTGAATCCAATGCATGCAGATGTTAGAGCTGAGCATGTCTATTTTGGAGGTGTCCCACATTGTGCAGAGCCCTTCTGAGGCATCCCTGGCATTTCCGGCAACTCCGAGGCTTCCTTTCCAAACATTTGACAAGGTTTTGAGCGCATCTTGCTGGCTCATTTTGGTCTCCTGGAGCAATAGGACACTTGCTTTCGAGGTTTTGAGAATATCTTTTAACGCTTCTTCCTTCTTTTTGCTGCCCATTCCCCTACAGTTCCAGGAGGTTGTGATCATTATAAACCTTGGGGGGGGGGGATGGCCTCCTTGGGAGGCTTTGGCCTGCTTCCGCATGTTATGAACAGTCATCTCCTGTTTGATGGTGGGTTGTGACCCATTGAGCACCTCTTTATAGGATTCCTGGTTCCTTTCAGCGTTTTTTGATTTCCGACCTCTTCCCTTTTTCTTTGGGGTGGCCCAAACCTCATTTGCTTCGTCTGATTCGCTGCCTATAGAGATCTCCCCTTCCTCTATGTTCTGGCTGCCGTCCTGCTTCTGGGGAGAGTTATTTTGCGTCCCTGCTTCTTCTGTTGGCGTTTTCCCCTTGTCTTCAAGATTTTGATCTTTCTTTCCTCCCTCTTGAATTTCTTTATTTGGATCTTGTGCTCTTTCCTTCGTTTCTTTGGCTAAGATTCTGAAGCTGTTCTCCTTTTCTGTGGTTTCCGTGGGTTTGGTTTTCTGTGGTTCTGTCTGCTCATTCCTTTGGCCTCTTTCTCTTGATCTCCCTTTTCGGGCTTGCTTCCATCCTTCGTCCCCTTCTTTGTCAGTGGAGGGGGAGATTTTCTGGCATTTTCTTTGAAAATGGCCACATTCGTGGCAGCCTCTGCACTTGAACGGAAGTTGTTCGTAGTCCAACTTTTGGAAGTGTTGCCAGTTGCCAAAATTTATCTTTATTGCCTCTGGTAGGCCGACCTCCAGATCAACCTCTACACAGATCCGCACATAGGAATACTGGTCTCTTAGTTTTGCTTTGTCGATGTAGCGCCCAAGTCCATTGCCTATTGCCTGAAGCAAGGAGGGGTTCCAGCAATGGATCGACAAGTTGGGGAGTCTTACCCAAACCGGGACTTCCTTGGGGACTTCTGAGGCAGGGTCAAAATTCGGAGTCCATCTATTGAGGTATAGCCCTTGAGTTCCCATGAAGTATGGGCCATTTCTAAAAATCAAATCTCTGTCCTCCTGGGAGATAAATTCGAAGATAAAGTATCCACGCCCGACCGCGTAGCAGGTCACACTATTTGTTATCAGAGGTCTCCAGTTTCGCTGAATCCAGTTATCTGTGGATCTGGTTGAGGGCCAGAGTCCCATAAACTGACCGATGAGTCCTCGTTCAGAGAGAGATAAGGCGACTTTCATTGGGTATTCAGGAGGGAGGTCGATCTCTGGAATATCATTCAATTTCTTGACAAAGCTCAGAGCTTCTGAGACGGTCGTCTTCTTGTTGCAGGCTTCCACCAGGCGTCGAAAGGAGGAGGCAGGGGAAGGAGGGGGTGATGGCTCCCCTCCCTGGGCTACCATGGCGGCTCGCTCAAAACCCTATCGTAACAGAGCTAGGTCAGGGGCGCGCGCGTGGATTTATTCCAAGTTATATTTGAATGCCATTGTTATCATAGAATAATTACACACTAAAAGTTTCTCAAATCAAGTTCTTTGGTCCATCTTCCAACCGTCTTTTATTCTTTGACTTATTCTTGCGCAAATCCCAAAACTTAAAAAAACTTATCCAAAATTCCTATCCAACACTGGGACATATTGGAGAAAAGATCCTTCGAACACTACAAGGTAAATGTATGGTTGAAGGTATATCTAATTTCATCTTGGATTTGGATTTCTATGAACATTTCATATATGGTAAACATAATTGAGTAATATTCCCACTTGGTTCTACAAGAGAAAAGGGGATCTTAGAGTTGATACACAGTGATGTGTTTGGACATGTACCTATTCCATCACTAGGTAAACATTTGTATTATTTTTCATTCGTAGATGATTTATCAAGGAACACGTGGATTTATTTTCTTAGGAAGAAATCTGAGGTATTTAATAAATTTAAAGAGTTTAAGGCTCTGGTAGAAAATTAGACAGAGAAGAAAATAAAGGTTTTGAGGATAGATAATGGTGGAGAATTATGCATAAATGAATTCAAATAATTTTGTAAGAAGTGTAGTATAGAAGGAAGGGAAGAAGAATACTCCATACAAACCTCAACATAATGGAGTTGTAGAAAGGATGAATAGGATGTTGATGGAAAAAACAAGGCACATGGTCAATGGTGCTAGGTTAGGATAGGAATTTTGGGTAGAGGCAATGGGTATTACATGTTACTTGGTAAATATATCACCCTCATTAGCATTGGTGGAAAAAAATCCACACAATGTATGGAATGGTAATAAACCCTCTCTTGAACATATCAGAGTGTTTAGTGTGATTCTTATGTACATGTTCCAAAGGAAAATAGGAGTAAGATGGATAATAAAGATGAAAAAGTGTATCTTTATTGGTTATAAATATGGTATGAAAGGTTATAAACTTTGGAAACTAGAAACTAAGAAGGTTGTCTACAGTCAGAATTTTTTTTTAGAGAGGTTAAATATGTTCCCAAACAAGAATTCCTACCAAGGAAAGAAGAACCTGAGAAAATAGAGTTTGAGTTGGATGACGCAAAATCTGAAGCAAGAGAAGAAGATGAATCAAAAGAAAAATAACCTCATACTCCAATATTGAGGATATCAATGAGGGAAATAAGGAAACCAAAAAGGTATAGTGAACCTGATTTTTGTGCTAATTTTTCTTTATCTATTACTAATGATGATCCCAAACTATTGGGGAAGCAATGAATATAGATGATAGTAAACTCTAGAAGAAGGCCATGGTTGAAGAGATGGATGCCTTGGATAAGAATGAGGCATGAGATATAGTTGAGTTGCCAACTAGAAGAAAGACCATTTAAAGCAAATGGGTGTTTAAGAAGAATTTGAATACAGAAGGCAAAGTGGATAAATATAAAGCTCGATTAGTAGCACAGGTCTATTCCCAAGTAGAGGGATTTGACTTTGGTGAAATTTTTTCTCCTATTTCCAAGTTTTTTTCTATTATATTTCTATTATATGTTGTTGTTTCTTTTGATTTTGAAGTAGAACATATGGATGTGAAGACAACTTTCCTACATAGGGATCTGGAAGAAAAAATCCACATGAAGCAGCTAAAAGGATTTGTTGTAAAGGGAAAGAAAGAGTTAGCCTGTAAGATAAAGAAGTCAATATATGGCATGAATCAATCACCTAGGATGTGGTACCAAAATTTTAACACATACATCCTTGGAATGGGATTTGTAAGAAGCATAGATGATCATTGTGTATATTCCAAGAAGGTTGGTAATCACTTATTTATGTAGTGTTGTATTTCGATGAGATGTTGCTGGTAGGAAATAACCTGGATATTATCAAGGAGGTGAAAATCCTCCAAATTTTACATGAAGGATCTTAGTGTTGCTAATTTCATTCTGGGAATGGAGTTTAAAATAGATCATGCAAACATAAAACTCGGGTTGAATAAGAGAAAATATGTTGAGACGATATTACATAGCTTTAATATGAAGGAAAGTAAAATTATCAAGGTTCCTATTCCTGTAGCTGTAAATTTATCTACATGTCAGTGTCCCAAGACACAAGAAGAGGAAGGGGACATGTCCCATGTTCTATGTGCTAGTGGAGTAGGAAGTTTGATGTATGCATTGGTCTATACTAGACTATACATTACACATGTAGTGGGAGTTTTGAGCAGGTATATGTCAAAACTAGGGAAGGAGCATTAGAGAACATTAAAAAGGGTTTTTATGTATTTGCATGGCACTTATCGTTATGGATTGTGATACCAAGGAAGACTGGGATTGGACAATGTGTTGGATATACATGGGTTTGTTGACGTATAATGGGTTGGAGATATGTATCTTAGAAGATCTACAAGTGGGTATGTGTTTAACCTATTTGTAGGAGAAATCAGTTGGATGAGAAAAAGATAGGATGTAGTGGCACTCTAAACTACATAAGTTGAATACATGGTAGCCACTCAGGCAAGCAAGGAACTAGTATGGTTATAGATATTTTGTCCAGATATTGGGCTAGTACAACAAGTAGTAAGGTTAGATTGTGAAATTCAAAGTGCAATATTTTTGGAAAAGAACCCAACTTATCATTCAAAGACAAAGCATATTGACGTTCAGTATCACTTTGTGAGAGACATGGTTGAATATAAGAAGGTGATGATGGAGAAGGTTGACACTTTGAATAATGATGCAGATTCATTGACAAAGTTTGTGAGCGCCAAGAATTTCTCATGGTGTAGAGAAACATTAGGAATTACTTCCCTGGATTGTTGACTATGTAATCCTGTGACCCCATGTATGTAAAGAAATAAACAAGTGGGATCCTGGGGATGTGGAGTTTGAAATCTCATCTCATGACTATCATCATAAGTCACACAATTTCTAGACAAAAGGTGAACAAGGAAAAGAGTATTAGTTCCCATGCTACGGAAGTGACACCATGTAAATGCTTAACAATAATTAATGAGGGGTTGTTATTAGTATAATTGTTAAGTACATTCTATTCACCAAAAACCAATCACCAAGGGAAGCTAATCATTAATTAATGCTCAACCATTATTCACTATAGGTGATACTCATAAGCATGTATAGGCCTTGATCAGTTTTTATTAATAATAATTAGTAAGGAGGAAACCATCCATAATAAAAAATTAACATAAGGTTCTAATTAAACATTTTCTTAGTGGTGCATGAACATCAATGGGTATTTTCATCATTTTCCATATTGAGTAAACACACATGCATCACAAAAGGATAATGATTCCATCATAAAAAACTAGAACTAGAATCTCACATAGTCACTATGATACACCAAGGGGTGTTAAATTAATCAAAACATTGAAAAACTCCTATATTGTTTCCTATTTCCTTCATCATGTGATCATTCCACAACTCCAAAGGCAAGGTAGACAACTTCACAAATATTAGATGGCCTATGGCGCTTTCTATACTTTACTCAAATCATGATGTTTATTGTTTAAACATTAACATTTATGAACCTCGGATTGAGTGCCCATTTTTTACCTTATCTACATATTTTACATGTTTGAAAACATTTTCCCTTTAGACAAAACATGAATTATTGACATGTAACTTAAATAAACTACCCATAATTTAGCTACATAATGCTACAGGGTTATATTCAACATAAAAATACCTAAAATTATTCCAAGAAGAGATTTTTATTGCATTAGGATTAATTAGTTCAACTTGGTGTCTTCCTAACTACCAATGGGCCTTCCCCACCCTCAACCTAATACACTTTTTCCTTCACCATGTACATCGTCTCTTAATAGGTTTCTCCTCTATGTTTACCTCATGGTTTCCTTCCATATCCTCTAAAATGAGATCCTTTATACCTTCATTATGGTATAAACCTTCTTATCTACCTCCCTACAATCCAAAAAAATCCACAAACCCTACTATAATGTCCATAGGAATTCTGAGAGCATTCTTATCAAATCCTAATGAACCATTAAATCTTATGTAGAGAATAGATTAAAGAAAATGGAAATTCGAATGTTGATTCAAATCACTACTTAGGAATGTGGATCCTCTTACCCATGCATCATAAATTCCAGTCTTAACTTGTTGTACCTCTTCACCTGAAATTGAACTCACAACACTGACAATGACACTCTCAAGATGCATAATATTTACTTTTCCTAGGTATGGATCTATCAAATAATGTGCATGGTGTTATACAATTATTTTCCACGTGATCACCTAATGGACATCATATAGAGGTTATCAGGTTGAGACACTGAGTTATATCACTTTTCCCTTGAGTTTTCAACATCCTTTTGCCTGGTTGTGGGTTATTCCTTTACAACGCGTGACCCAAAATTGTCGGTCGCGTTTTTCTCTCTCGAAAGTCGCAACCAGTCAAAAACTACAGGAATGTAGGGAATGACCAAGTATATTACTCTCCAATTAGGATTGGTTACAAATAGATTAGATCAAATTTCAATTTTCTCGTAATACTACCTTGAGAAGTTTGTTATATTGAGTGTATAGATTTATTTCTCATCTTATCTCTATCATCCTATATATTGAGGGTCTCTCATGGGAAAACAGGGGGAGAAAGAGTAATCTTATACTGTCGGATTGATCATAGAGCTTGGGAAAGGATATTGGGAAGAGCTTCATCAAGTCATTTTATTGTAAGCTTCTTGTTTTATTAATAGAATATGCACATGACTTTCCCCTCTATTTGGTTTTATGTGGTTATTATGATTCTTGGAGAGAGTTGATATTTCCATATTTTCATGTTGTATTATTAGATCTGACATTAATTCATGTATGTTATATTTTATCTTGTGATAGGTATTCATTTTTGTTTCCATGTGTGCATATCCCCATTCATGAAAATGAAATACATCTTTGAAATAACGAACAACCAAGGATCATGAAAGGAAAACCGTTGAATTACCAAGTAGGATTTTTATTCCATTATATGATAGATTTACTCATGTGTGATTCAGATCCAGAAAATTCTATTTTTTGTATCTCTATTTTGTCTTAGGTCTAGGAATAGCCTAAGGGAGGTAACTCCTACAGGGTATAATTATCCTACAACACATGGGTTCCTAGGGATATTGGGTAATGCCAACTTATCATCAAGAATGTAAACACTATCACACCCATAACTTCCTTTGTGTGCCATTATAGGATTGAATTGGTTCACATTCCCTTCAAGAGTACTAGCCAAACTGATATTTTTTTCCTTATTCCAATGGCTAATGATTTCCTCATAAAATCTAAAGATGAATCCTTTGTCAAATCAATAAAATCTTCTTGTCCCATCATCAAACATGGACTTATCACCTATGTTAGTTGTGAACTTACTTGTGGTTCATATTTTTTACCATACCAAGGCATCATCCTCCAATATCAATATAAAATATTTTTGAGATAACCTCCTGATATAACCATGCCATCAATCAACACCATGTCCTTCCAAACCAAAAGAATTAACATTCATCTAAACTTGCTTCCAAATATTAATGACATTTGGATATACTATATCAGCTAACATTAGCCTTCCTTGCCTATTCAACAAATTTAAAACACTCTGAGGAAAATGGTGTTTCCTTCCACATTCCACTCAAGAATTGATACCTAATATTACCTTTGTTTCATATCCCAATCTTGATGTTGGAACACATATATTTTTCTAATCTTTAGATTTGATAAGTTTCATTCTGGTTTAAACAAGGACAAACGTGCAATTGAATATCACCACTGATGAAGTCTTCTGTTGAATCCAACGATATTAAATCCTCAAAAGTTATGGAGCAGCCCACTTGTTAAAAAGTCAAATCACTAAAGGCTACCTTCAAAATGTCAGGTTTCGGGGTTTCGTGATACTAACTGTTGAACATGTAAAAACTCCAAAGTCCTGATATACGAATTCGTGAAACTATCTTAAGTTAAACCGGGTTAATTAAACGATTAAAAATGATTAACGATATTTAAACCTTATCGCAATTTCGCGTTTCGGGGATCTTGCCTCGAATGACAACCAAAGTCCTGATACCCAAAATCGCGAAACCCATGAAGTTAATCATGATTATTTAAAAGGTTAAAAGTGATTAATATTAATTAATCAATCACGATTTCATGATGTAGATAACATAGCTCAAACTACTATAGAATATCCCGAGACCCAAAACCCCAAAATCTTTGAGGTTAATCATGATTAATTAAAAAGGTTAAACGCAATTAAACTTAATTAATCATGTTGCGATTTCTCATTTCGTAAGCTATAGCTTAGTCTATTATAAGATCTCCCGAGAGCCGAAATGTCAAAATTTACTTAATGATAACTATGATTAACTGATGCTTAAACAAAGATTATATTTTAATTAATACATTGCTTAATGATTACTTGGATAGATTAAAATTTCATATGTGCTTTTCCCGAACATGAACCACCAAAAATAAATTCCATTAATAATACCTTTACGACAATCATTCCAAATAATATTTTGAGCCACATCTTAAATCTGATTCATTAAGGAAAGTAAATACTCTGTCAGTAAAGATATTGGTTGATCGATGAGATTAAAGGAAAAGGGATGTGAATTTGAATTTCATTATGTGTTTTACTGAGTAGTAAGTTTTTCCAGATGAAGGATTTTACACATTTCTTGTGGCAGATAACATAGTTCAAAGGATTGATACCATGGCTCCTCAAAAAGCACCTAAAGTGACTGGTGAAAGTTCGAGCCAGAAAGAAGATGTTTTCTCTGACACCTCACCCAGAAGCATAGACACTGTCAAATACTAGACACAAGTATTCAACATCTTACAATATAAATTAGTAAATTTCCCAGATGATTCAAGTGATAACAAGAAGGATGACATATCTACCAAATACAAAATTGTTGCTCAGTCAGAACTACAGAAGATAGCAAGGCCTAATCTCTTTCCCTACAATGATATTATCAGTTGGGTGCTGGACCACGTAGATATCCCAACCAGGACTATTTTAAATTCACAAATGGTCGCAGTTGGGTCTTTCAGGCCAGAACACCTATAGGTGATGTACAAATTGTCTCCGGTATCCTATTTTGTTTACAATGCAAATTTCCTGGTAGATTTCAACAAGAAGGAATGCAACCAACAGAAAAAAAACCTTCCCAATTTAATTAAAGATAGGTATTCTCGCCCCAAGAAGTTCAGAGAAGACTCCCATGGTATATACCCAGTTGGCGCACTATAACCCCACATAATGTACATAGAAATGATGATGTGTAGGCTCTACGGGAAGGAAAACAAAACTCATTTCGTTTTATCGTGGGTACCTATTATACACACAGTAGCAGAAGGGTACTCTTTTGACTGAGAAAAGATATTGTCGGATAGTTTGGTTCAAGAGATTACAAGATATCAGTCACTAAGATCCAAGGGGAAACTGGCCCAATTTTTCATGTCATCTTATATTATGGACGTTGTTTGTTTCATGACAGATTTTTCATTGATGGACTGGAGCTGGACTCCAAATAGTGTCGAATCCATACATATTTACCATTTGAAGCTTTGGGAAGAAAAGGAAAAAGACTTCTTTTATGAGATCTACAACTGGGTAGTGGTGCCAATGCACACCGCCATATATGGCTACCCACCTCCCATAATCTCCAAAAAAATTGTGAATAACCTGGGAAGAATAGCAGACTGGTATATCATGGAACACTTCTCATATATTAGGGTTTTTGGTTGTTCAGTTCCTCCATATACTCTACCGCAATTTTTACCCGACTGACTAGTGTGTCGAGAGGTTGCACAACAAACTGTGCTCGGTGGGATTAGCAAGGAGCTCAAAACAATATAGAAAAAGGTATGGCCCTCTTTTCCCCTACAGATTGGTACATTTTCCCTGCTGGATTTTGGTCACTCTAAAGTAGATATTGTGGCTTTGGAAGAAATAAAGATGGTCAACATTGAATTCAAAAAGCATGACCCATAGAAGGTCATGGGTAATCACATGGCCAACTTCAATTTGAAAAGGTATGAACATGAAGATTCCCCTCAAGACGATATTTTCTGAGGAGTGAGATCCTATCCAAAGGTCTTGAGTTTAGTTAGAGCTTTGTCACCTAATAAAATGATTGTGTTTTATGAATTCCATAGGCACCAAAGATGTATCCTCCCTAAAATGTTATGAGGAACCCCGATGTCTACAACTGCACAAAAAATGAAGACCCGAAGCTCAGAATAAGTAAGCTCCAACGAACAATAAATCCGGGGAAGTTTGGAGAAGACTGATGTGTCAACTCAGAAAGAAGACATCCCATCAAAAAATGCATCAGGTGACCAAGCCAAAGATCAAGAAGAGACACTGACAAAGGAGGGAGAAGAAGGACCATTGTTTTCACCAGATAAGTCAACTACAAATGTGGTTGGGAAACAGTCATCCACCGAAATCGGCAGCCCCGTCCAGTTCATCACACTATTACAATTCACCAGAGGGAATCAAAATATAGAGGTAATATTCATAGAGGACCTCACACCCATTTCGGTTGAAGAGTTGCCTCCTTCCAATTTATTTTTAGCAAGAAAAGGAAGGCTATGGTGAAGAGAGAAATGCATCTAAAGGAAGGTTCAGCTGTCAAAAGACATAGGGTTCTAATTTATGGAGAAGTCTTGGAGGAGGTAGACTTACCATTTTAATTAAAGACTAGTATTCTCGCCCCGAGAAGTTCAGAGCGGAATCCCATGGTATATACCCAGTTGTCACACTAGAACCCCACATAATGTACATAACAATGATGATGTGTAGGCTCTATGGGAAGGAAAACACAACTCATTTCTTTTTGTCATGGGTAGCTATTATACACACAGTAGCATAAGGGTACTCTTTTGACTAGGAAAAGATATTTTCGGACAATTTGGTTTAAGAGATTACAAGATATCAATCACTAAGATCTAAGGGGAAAGTGACCCAATTTTTCATGTTGGCTTATATTATGGACGCCATCTATTTCATGATGCCTTTTTCGTTGATGGATTGGAGTTGGACTCCAAATAGTGCCGAACCCATACATATTTACCATTCGAAGCTTTGGGAAGAAAAGTAAAAATACTTCTTTTATGAGATCTGCAACTGGGTAGTGGTTCCAACGCACACCACCATATATGGCTACCCACCTTCCAGAATCTCCGACAAAATTGTGAATAACCTAGTCAAAATAACAGACTGGTATATCAAGGAACACTTCTCCTTTATTAGGGTTTTTGGTTGTTCATTTCCTACATATGGTTTTCCTCAATTTTTACCATATTGACTAGTGTGTTGAGAGGTCGCATGACAAACTATTTTCGGTGGGATTAGCAAGGAGCTCAAAATAGTACAGAAAAGGTATGGCCCTCTTTTCCCCTGCAGATTGGTACATTTTCCCTACTAGATTTCGGTCACTCTAATGTAGAGGTTGCGGCTTTGGAAGAAATAAAGTTGGTTAGCATTGAATTCAAAAAGCATGACCTGCAGAAGGTTGTGGGTAATCACATGGCCATCTACAATTTGAAAAGGTATGAACATGAATATTCCCCTCAAGACGATATTTTTCGAGGAGTGAGATCCTATCCAGAGGTCTTGAGTCAAGTTTGAGCTCTGTCACCCGATAAAATGATTGAGTTTTACAACTTCTAGAGGCACCAGAGAAGTAGCCTCCCTAAAGTTTTATAAGGAGAAACCTCGACATCTACACTTGCACAACAAACAGAGACCCAAAGCTCAAAAGCAACAAGCTCCAACGAACAAGAAATCCAAGGAAGATTGGAGAAGACTGATGTGTCAACTCAGAAAGAAGATATCCCATCAAAAAATGTATGAGCTGACCAAGCCAAAGATCAAGAAGAGACACTAACAAAAGAGGGAGAAGAAGGACCATTGTTTTCACCAGATAAATCAACTAAAAATGTGGTCGGGAAACAATCGTCAACCGAAATTGGAATCCTCGTCCAGGTCATCACACCATTAAAATTCACTAGAGGGAATCCAAATGAAGAAGTAATATTAATATAGGACCTCACACCCATTTTGGTTGAAGAGATGCCTCCTTCCAATTTATTTTTAGCAAGAAAAGGAAGGATTTGGTGAAGAGAGAAATGCATCTAAAGGAAGGTTCAGATGTCAAAAGACACAGGGTTCTAATTTATGGAGAAGTCTTGGAGGAGGTAGACTTTACTGAAGAAGTAGTAGGCTCACTGGGGGATTTTGCAACATCTAACCAATTTTTAGTCGGAAATTTAAAAGAACAACTTAAGCACAAAGATCTGTAAATAATCCAATTGCAGAATCAAATGAAGACTGTCGAAAAGAACATCTGGAACGAGGTCAACAAGGGTTTCGAGAACATTAGAGCTTGCGACAAACATGAAATCCAACAACTCAAATCCAACCTCGAGGAGATGCACAGGAATATACAGGCGAGCCAGGGATGGGCCACCCAATAGGATGAGTTGGTAAGGAAAATGCAAGCCAAAGTAAGATCTACCGAAAACATGATTGTAGATATAACAGTGTTCCAAGCTCAAGCATTGGAAGTATGAAAGGAACTGAAAGAAGCATAGTAAATCCTTCTCACTAAGGTTGAAACTATTCAATATCATTTTCAAGTGATAGATCAAGCATTAAATAACATTTGTTTAAGAGATAGAGAAGTTATTTCTACCTGGACTACCTTCCAAGAAGCAGTTGTGTTGTCAACAAAAGGAGTAGCTATGGATTCCAAGTTGTCTGTTTTGGAACAGACCAGAGGTGATATAATACTAAAGGCTTGGGAATCTAACGTAGCTGAAAGAAAGAAAATGGCTAAGGAAGTGAAGGAGTTTTGTGAAAAGGATTTCCACTCACTCAACAAAGAATCACTAGGCTTTGATAAAGAAGATAGCTCTGGAGTACTGGGACATATTGACATAACAAAACATCAACTTGACATTAAGACAAATATGGAAGAGGCTCAGGCCAAAATCTCACAGACAAAACAAGTTGATATTATTCATATAAATAGATGGCTAGTGAAGCCTAATCCACAATTACAGTCTATAGTTTCATAATATATACGAACGGAAGAAAGATTGCCTCAATTGGAAAATAAATTATATATATTTTTAGGCTAATAATTTAACAGAGCCCTCCAGGCTGGTGGCGCAATTTGTGAGCAGATGTATCAAATTTATTGAGCAAGGAAAAGGTAGCACCACTAGAAACAAATGAGATGACTTGTGTAAATTATCCATTTTGGAGCTGGAGAACTAGAGAGAAAAATGCCTTTGCCAACATAATGAGGAGACTGACAGAAAATATGCAAGTGAAGTGTTTCACATTTTACATTTTGTAATTTTTTACTATTTTATAAATAAGGGGAATTCCAACAATTTAAGGTTGAGAACCTTTTGTATAAATATAACTTTCTAAGGCTAAGCACATGCTACTTCTTTTTGTATTTTAACTAATAAAACTCATTTTCTTGTGAGTATTGATACAAATGCAGACATGGATTCCAAATTTTGTGTTCTTTGAGTTATGTTCCCTCTTTGTGTTTCATATCTTTTGTTCTCTTTAATTCATTCCTAAACAAATGAATGATTACAATTTAGTATGACAACTACTGTGATTACATTTCATTTAGTATTTGATTAGTAAACAATTTTTCCTTTGTAGTTGCTATCAAAAAATACAAGACCTGCCTGTTATTTGGATTACTACATCTTATATTGTTTCAGGAGTGCATTGTACTTTTCCTTCTACTATAAATAAGGTAAGACTCTTCTGTCATTGATGCCTTAGTTTGTTTAATAGTTTTGTAATTTTCTTCTCCTCCTTCAATTTGATAAATTGACTCAGACGACGAAATACGACCTTTGTTCTATTCAGATATTAATTTCATTTGAGGATTTAACTCTTACACAACTAATGGAAGAAAAGTCACCTTTAAAACCAACTTTCCTTAATTCCTGATGCCTAACATTATTCTTTGAGCCTTAAGTTTAATCTCAGGAACAACATCTTTTTGGCGTCGTTGCCAGGGATGGAGAGACGAAGTCATTTTTCCCTGGGAGAACGACATGGTAAGTTTCTTTATTTGATAGTGAACAAAGATAGAATACAATATTAAGGCTAATTTTAATTTTCACTTGGAAACTCCACCACTAATAAACTGGCATCCAGTCGAAGGAATACCAGAAAAAATCCGGATGATAAGCAGACCATGTCCATATCCAACCCTGGAATTTTTTTGAAACCAAGGGGATACCTTAAGTAGACCACTACTTCTACAAGTAAGGTTTATCAACCCAAACCCACACATTGTAATACCAAGGTTCCTTCTGAATAGTTAACTCCGCAAGAAGTTTCCACCCAAATCTATTTCAGAAAAACATTGGCTAATAGAGTTGAAGCCGAAATCATAAACCACGATTTGGTTTTACCCGAGATAAATATTGAAACCAATTAAATTGCCTTCTTTGCTAATAAGGGAAAAATACCCATCTCGATACCTACTTTGATTGATATTCCATCAGTCCCCGAAATACAATTTCCATCTTCCCGAAGTTTCGAAGAACATACCTTACACTCTAATTCGACTCCTGTTGGATCTCCCATTTATATATCATGCAAGTCTGAAGAACCTAGTCCACATCTCTCTTTTCCCCCCTTTTTTGATTTTCTATCTCCTGACGATCAGTTCTCAAAACCCCTTTCCCTTCATCCCGAAGTAGCCAGAAGACCACTACACATTTTTGAAAATCCTCTCTATAATGTCCAAGTTTCATCCCCTAGATTATCAATGGTTGTTATCATAGGAGGTGGTGCCAGAGGTGGAGGAGTGTTGGGTGTTGGAGGAGGAGGAGGAGGCGGTCAAGGACCACCTCCACCTTCTATAATATTTTCTAAAGTAGCTGCTAGGTATGCTCATTTAGTCCTCCTAGTTACCCTCCACAATCTACCCGAAAACTATATGAAAAACTTGTCGAAGTTCACAGGAGAGGAAGACTTAACGACCACTGAGCACACAAATGTTTTCGATCAATTTGTCGATATACTTGGCCTTGAGCATGAGGATGTTTATTCAATAATCCTAGTTAAAACTTTCGAAGGATAGGTGAGAACCTGGTTCTGAGGGCTACCGACAGGTCCTATAAGAACATACGACGAGTTAGAAAATGCCTTTCTCAGACAATGGGGAGAGAGGAAAGATCACCTTTATTATTTAATCGAGTTTGGAGCTTTAAGAAAGTAAAATTTAGAAACAGTTCTCGAATTCACTCAGAGATTTAATAAACTATATAAAAAAATTCCAGTTGAGGTTAAACCTTCACAACCTATAGCAAAGGTGACTTTTGCAGGGGCTTTTGAGCCCAACTTTTCCTTACTGTTGAGGGAAATGAGATCTGTTGACCTCAGAAGAATGTAGGACGATGCTATAGAAATAGAGTCAAATATGATAGCACCGGGAAAGTTAAAAGCTAAAATCAAAATGGGAAATAAAGAAACTAGATGATTCAGAGAAAAAGCAAGACCTTCTGGATCTGGAAGGTATGCGGAAGACAAAATGGATGACATGGAAAAAATAATCAAAGAATTATCTAATAAAATCTGAAAAATGGAATTGGATCAATCTAAAATGGATCAGTTCATTAGAAAATATTTTAGGAGGAATCATAACCCTCAAATACAACAAAGACAAATAAAAAATGAAGATCAAAAGATTCAGAACCCCTTTAAAAATGAAAATTTTTATAGGAGGAGATGACATGTGAAACTTTGAGGAGTTAGAGGAAGATATGAATAATCTTGGCGATGATTTTCAAGAACCTTATTTGACGAGGCAAGACTATTAAAGGTATTTAAATGAAGAATATTGGTCTAATAATGATGATAACATAAATATCACATAAGCTTATGCTTATCAAGGAATCACTGACAATATTATGGCCGATCTTCAACAGAAGTATAATTTAAGGCCCAAAGATAGAAATATCACAACTACCCAACCGAAGAAAATCTTGTCGAGAAGTAAAGCGAATGAGGCAGCTCAACCAATAGCTGAAACACAGACTACCAAAACAAAAGTAGCTGAAACACATAATGATAAAACAAAAGAAACTGAAACACAGACTGCCGAAACAAGAAATGAAAGAAACACAAACTAATAAATTAGAAAAAACGAAGATAGAAGCCCCGACCAGAGAAGTTGAAAAGGCAACGAGAATTTTTAGTTTAGAGAATGAGATTAATAAAATCAAGATCCTCGTGCCTTTGGTTGAATTGGAAAAAAACCCTACATAAAGAAAATAGATTGCCAAAATGATAAATTTTACTGATGTCGAAATTCATGCGGATGTTATAAATTTAGAAGATGATAAGCCAACTATAATGTTTGGTCCACATTTTGAAAATGCCAGAGATTTTGTCGCTCCTTTATACATTATGTTGACTGTGCATGATCATCTACTCCATAACTACATGTTGGAATCTGGAGCCTCCCACAATGTGATGCCCAAATCTATTATGGATAGACTTGGTCTCGAAATTACATGAAGACCATACAGAGATTTGTATTCTTTTGATTCGAGAAAAGTTAAATGTGTGGGTATGATTAAAGATTTAGTGGTTAATCTTGCACAGATTCCTGTAAAATGTGTTCTGATGGATGTGGTAGTTGTCGATATCCCTCCAAAGTATGGCATGTTGTTGTCTAGGTATTGGGGCACCAAACTTGGAGGATCCCTTCAACTCAACATGACATACGCTAGAATCCCGATCTTCGGCGGACAATTCACTCGCCTGTAGAGAGAAACAAGGTTGGCATATACAGTAAGTGATCCGTTGAATCCAAATAATTATCCTATTTATGTCACAAATTAGGATATAGGAAACTGTATATTATCGATCGATGATGATTTAGATGAATGTATAGAAGAAAATTGTACAGAAAAAGAAAAAGTAGAAAAGACAAATAAAAATGTAAATAGTACTGGAGTTTGGAAAATATATTTCGATGGTTCTTTGTATTGTGATGGAGCAAGAGTTGGAGCGTTGTTTGTGGCACCTAGAGATGATTTTATTATCCCTTTCTCTTAAATATTACAATGGGACATCGATTACACCAATAATGTATATGAATACGAAGCCCTAGTTTTAGGATTAGAGGTTGCCAAAAAGTTGAAGATTGAAAACCTGGTAGCTTATGGCGATGCAAAATTAATTATAAAGTAGATAAAGCAGCAGTATTAGGCCAAATGCTCGAGGTTGAGGTCTTACAAAAATTGTTCCTTGGATCTGATTGAATTTTTTTTCTCATCGTTTAATATTCGTCACATCCCAAGAACAAAAAATCAACCGGAAGATTCATTGGCCAAAGAAGCCGCAATGTTTGTACCTCTTACTGTTCTCAAACTAAAGTATCACATAGAAATGAGGCACATACCCTCAATACCAAATAATATACAACACTGGTAGGTCTTCGAAGATGATGAGCAAATAAGACAATTCCTAGAAATGGTGGACGAATTTTCTGAAACGCATATTGATCAGGAAAATCAAAATGACCCTTGTTATCACTAAAATTTCATCCTCAAATGGTTACAAGAATTCAGCATTGCCAAATATTTATGAGGTCACCCATGGACCAATATTGCCATAAAATCATTTCCAAAGGGTCAAAAACTATGCAACCAATGATAAAATTAAAGTGCGTTGTGACGACATAGGTTGTGCGCACACATGCGCAAAACATAAAAAGGCCATGGATACACTTCATTTTTCAAGGAATTTCATAGCAAAGTTATGCTGTCACTATTCTCTTGAGGAATCCTCTATTCTCATCAAGAGTATACTAGCATCATTGCATTGGGTAATCCATCTCACCCCTTGAGTGGATTAGCAAGGAATTCTTTCACCATTTTCATTTTCAAAGTTGTAAGAAGAGATTATTTGTGGGTTTCCAAGAGCCCTCCCTTGGAGGAAGAAGGGACTCATAGTCCTCTTTCTTCTTGGTGGTTTCTTTCACTAATATCAACCTTACCATTGGTGACATGGGTATTATTGTTTCTTTTGTCCTTATGTCCCTATGTTCATTAGGTTAGTTGTTGTTTTATTTCTTAGTGTATTTCTTAGTTGTTCTTTTATATTTCTTTCTCTAACCCTTTTCCTTACAGTTGTCTTGCTTAGAAAACCCAACTAAGCTTGCAAGCACCTCTATTTTTCTCACTAAGGTGAAAAAAGAGGCACAACAGATTGGTGACTCCACTGGGAAAGGTGTCAATTTTCTACCCAATTTGGGTTTTTCTAGCTCTTATTTTGGTTTATTTAACTTGCAGGTGCATTAACCAGCCCAAGCCGACCTGCTAAACATCCAATTCCAAGTTGAATTGAGAGAAATCCATCCGAATGTTTTCTTCACGGCCGTGTGTCTATCGTGCACAGGTTTTTTGTCCCAAAGACGCACATCATGCGCACATGCGCCTAAGTCACAGTATTTTTCTGTGCACCTGTGCCCAAGAGCTCGTTTTAGTCTGTGCACAGGCACTCAGTGCACCTCTACCTACACTGAGACCCGTGCACCTGTGCATAAAACTACACATTGTAAGGTTTTTTATGATTTGGGGAAGGTCCCTAGCCTTCTTAAAAGTTATTTCATGCATGTTTAAAGATGCTCCACGCTTAGTTCCCTCTTCATATAAAGGGATTAGTCAAAACACATAGGCACTTAGGGGGTTTAAAATCATCTTTTCCTCTTTTTTCTTTCATTTTTCCACATGGATGTCTTGCTTTGACTAAAAATATAAGTTGGAATCATTTGTAAACAAATCTAACTTACATTGGGACTAGAATTTGGATAGCAATCACTTAGTATGCTCTTCTCTTGCGCCTCCAAGTGACCTTGAGAATTAGAAAAAGATTGTGGGACAATTTCATCTCCCTTAAGAAGATTAAAACCTTTAGGAGAGGACAACAACCCTTCTTGGGACTCCTCTTAGTTTATTTTTTCAAACACATCTTAAGATTGTAATGGGACCATACATGCCCACATGCTACAAAGATAGGATAGTGTTGAAATTTACTTTCTTAGATCAAATAACTAGGGAAGTTTAAAGGTTTTGTAACGGGCCCACATATGCCCACATGATCACAATCTAGGATAGTTTCAAAGCTTTTCTTAGATTAAATTACAATAGGGAGTTAAAGGAATAGTAACGGGCCCACATGTCCACATGTTAGCTTCCTAGGGACTTTTGAATTACGCAAGGTTGTACCAAAGGCACTTAGATAATTAGGTAATCAACACTTGTAAGGACCAAGCGAAGTTCACATGCAGCAAGGTGACACCTAATTCATTAAAACATTGGCACACTTTCACTCATTCACACACAAAAGTCACTTATCACTCACATAGTTTTCTTCTCGAAACGTGGAGGTCAAAGTAAGTTTCCTCCAAAGGGATTCTGAAACACCCCACCCTTTTCTTGACGAAACTATCCACTCCCATTTAATTTCAATGAGGTTGGCTCACACCCCCAATCTCTCAAACAATCACATCTAAATTTTTTCTAAAAACTCACTAAGTTTTCCTCCACACGAGGTGCCAAAAGAATTTTTTTAGTCTAGGTAGGCTTTCAGGGATAGGCATCCAAATAACTCCCCGTTATCTGGTTCTCCCATTATCAAAACAATAGAAGTTGTTAAATATGGAACTGAAAATCCTCCAAGTCAAGTGTTCCTAACACCATAAGGCAGGGAGATACCCGTGAAGGGTTGAAGGATGAGGTCTGGTTGTTCTGTGTGTCCCCCCTTGAGGCACCCACCTCTTGGATGGGATCCAGCCCATGACCCATTTCTTAGGCTGAAAATCTAAATGCCACACTTTGATCGAGGTACCTAGTGACCAAATTTTAGAACATCTACCCAAGTGGCAATTGTGGGCTGCAATTGCACCTTGATCAGATATTGTGTGGCTATTGGGAAATATCGCCATCTCTTTCGAGATATTCCCCCTTTACCCCTCATTATAACCGATTATTTCATCTTTCACTAGTTTCTCTTCCGGTGACTTTAGACCCCACTGTTGAGTACTATTGGAAGGTCCAGTGTTATTTGAGAGGAAGGATGTTACATATTTTAGGACACGATCATTTTGTTTTCTTTGATTCCCTATGCGGAAAAAACCCCCTTATCCACATATATGCCACTTTTCCTTTATGTATGATGCACTTCTGATTACATTTTGATTTAGATATATATTGTGCTAAGTTAAAAAAAAAAATTACAACAAAGACTCTTGCTTATTTATTACTCTCACCACCATTCACACACATTCACTCAGTTAGTCAGACATCATAGGGGACCCACAGAATCCCCGTCATTCCAGATGCTTGCTAAATCTCCCTCCTATCTTAGGGGGAGTACATGGTCTTGCCAACTCATCGACACCACCTTCACACACTCCTGTGAGTGCCACTGTTCTAGGATCAGCTTTGCTTGGTTCCACATTACTTGGGTCCACTTCCCAAGTCTCTCCGTCCACTTGCTCTCCTTTACACGGAAGTGAGGGACCAACTTCCTCTCAAGGGGGAAGTACCAACCCACCTAGCCCCCCTCAAGGGTCAGGTTCACAGAACACTCATACCATGGTTGGAGCTAATCCTCAACCCACACTATTGATGCCATATTTTGCCTCTCTTAACATACCAGATATAAGAAATCTTACCAATGATCCTATATTGCATGACCTCACATGACCTACAATTCCCACCAAACTACCTTCCAACATCCCCAAGTTTGAAAGAAAGGTGTGGGTTGACCCTGCCAATCATGTCATGACTTTCCACCTATGGTGCTCTTCCAACAGCATCATGGATGATTCCATCCGACTTAGATTATTTCAACGCACACTCATTGGCCCAATAGCCAAATGGTATGTAGATGAAAAATCGCAACGACTTTCGAGTCCTTGGCCAAAGCATTTTCGACCTTCTTCCAATTACCAATCTGCCATGACAATGGTCTGGAACTACTCTCTAATTTCAAACAAACCTCAACCACGCATATCACTGATCACATTCATGAGTGGCGTAGATGACGTATTTTGTGCAAAGCCAAAACCACCAAACATGTCTTGACTGGTTTCTCAAATCACTTGTCTCTCTCCTCGGTAAATATCTAGCTTCCACCTTCCCTCAATTAGAAGAGGAAGCCATCAGTAAAGCTCAACAATACGACCTCATCTATTCACAATCAGGGTACTTGTACACTATACTTCCTAATCTCCAAAAACCCATTCCATTTGGTGAAGACAAACCCGAGATGTCTCACTCAACAAATGGACTGATTAGTAATACCACTCACCACGGTCCACAACCCCAACAACCGCCAATGTATGATACACCTCAATATCTGTCGTCATATGGGGGCACCTCTTATTACTCCCCACCCCCTTATTAACAACCATACCCTGTTGCTATTCCTCCACCCATCAGTGGGCCACCGTCGGCACCCCCCATACAACCACCTATTCAAACAAGTTCTAGTACCCCCTCTACCTCAAATTATAGTACTAGCGAAAGCAACATGACTTCCTATGTACATTACAGATTGTTACCCCCACAGAATCTATACTTTCCATTTCCTGGTCCTCCATAACCCATGGCTCCCCCACATCCTCACGATGGGGTAAATTTTGTTCAACCCTCTCCCATTCAGCAATATCAACATTTCAAACAACTAAATACGAAAAATCCAACCCACCCGTTGAATAATGACAAAAAGAAAGGAAGAAACAGGAACAATAACAACCCAGGTCAAGGTGAGAATCAACCCCAGCAAAACCAACCTACTGGGGGCAGCCAAAACCAAGGGAATTAGAACCAGCAGGGGGGAAATAACAATAGGCGTCAAGGGAGAAATAACAATACTGTCAAAACCAACTTCCCTTGTGCCCTTTGCGGTAAATTCGGTCATTATACTCATCATTGCCCCCAAATCACTAATTTCAAATGGCTGAAAGACTCAGGCAGTCTACCACATCCTCCAGCACCGCCTGCCCCTCAGCAGGCCCCACAACAATACATGCAACAACCCCCACTGGTTGTGCTACAGAATCCCATTCCACACTAAGGTGTGATGAACACTCAACAAGAGATTCAGCCTACCCCACCATAGTTGGGACAGTACCTCAATCCAAACAATCCAGCAGATTGCACAATCCTCCTCACCAGTGAGGAAGAAATCCTTCTGCAAACACGTAATCGTCAATACCATGCACCAAATGAGTCTCCTCCCATTCCCCCAGAAACAATTCCGACACCAACGGGACCCCCGTTGGTGATCCCTCACCCTAACACAGAACCACCTCTTTGCATCCCTCGCATCCCATTACACAGGAATGTCCACAACCCAGAGGCTAGGGAAGCTCATAATTATAGTTTGGTTGATGAATTAGCACAATCCCCGGCTGCCATGTCAGTCTTAGAGGTCCTTAAAACTTGTCGCACTCAACGAAAATCATTACTTTCTACCTTGGGGGTAGTCGACCCTGCAGATACTCACCTCATCACATTTGATCTTGACAACAGAGAACCTCGACTCCTCACTCTAATCGCTTTTCAAATACCAGTGAAAATTCGAAACATAACCATTCATCGGTGCATCATCAATGAAGGTGCATCCACATGCATTATGTCCAAGTTTGTATGGCAGAAACTTGGTTCCCCCAAACTCATACCATCTGCCATTACCTTAAGAGCTTATGATGGATGACCATCGTCTCCTGAAGGGCTCTTCCAAAATGTCCCCATAGAACTCGAGGGCAAGACCATTCTCATCGACATTGAGGTTATCGATGCCCCACTCAATTATAATATCTTGTTCGGTCGTAGCTACATGTATGCTATGAAGGCAGTTGCCTCTTTCATCTTTCGAATGATGATGTTCCCCCATAACGGGAAGGTCATTACCATTGACCAAGTCTCACATTACGAGCCTAACCCTTCTGCCAACATTGATAACATCCTCCCTCTCATCCACACGAGTCATGATGCATACCCACTCATATAAATGGGTCCCGGGATTTTCAAAGACCCATCATTGTTAGGAACTTACCATGGTGCACCACTGCTCCTTCATCCTTCCAATCAAGTATGCGTTGTGTCATCCAACATAAACTGACATAACAAATACCCTTCCTCCTTGGGAGGCTTCTATCATATCTAACGTCCCACTAGTTGCAGAGCTCCCCCCTCATGAGCCTCCTGCTAACTCATCGACTCCACTAGGTCATGAGTCCACCTCTCCCCAAGTCCATATCCCAGTTTGGGAGACAGTGCCCAAAGCCATTAATCAAATCCCCTTCTTTTACCCTCCACCAGGCGTACAAGCTTTCCAAGTAGCCGCAACACTTACCCTCCCTAATATGGTGTTAGCAATTCCAGTTTGGTATTTACATCCACCAGAGATGGTCCCTCGGCCATCCCTTCCTCCCCAAATGGAAGGAATCCCAATGACGATTCCCATACTCACTCCCACCATACCCTCTACACCCCTACTCACTACCCTCCCTCCCACTGCTGGGGGTAGGTGAAAGAATAAGGAGCCCACAACTCCACTTACCCCATGCATCCAACCTCCTTGCATGCTATGTGAGAAAGATGGACACCAAACCAACAACTGCCCATCTCTACCAGAGTTACGGAACTTGATTCCACTCAATCAAACTCCATCAACACTCACCACTGTAGCCAGTACTTCTGCTATTACCCCTCATTCAAGTAGTAAAGGGCTGTGAACCAAATTCGCTTGCGCTATATGTTCAGAATATGGCCATTATACCCACCATTGCCTAGCACTACTGTGCTTCCGACATACATTAGCCGCAGTGTGCCAAATTTTTCAGAACAAACCCAACCCAACTACATCATCCCTCCCCAAAATCACTGACATCCATTATGTCACAAATTCAGTCAATAGATGTATGAGATGCCCTTGCTCTCTATGTGAATCCTTAAACCATTTTACATACCAATGTCCTATGATCATTGAATACAAGCAATGCCAATTGACCCTGATTCAAACCCTGACGCCCCCTACAGAATCGATGGTCGACCTTACCTCATCACTATAAATTATTCATATCATTTCTCTTGAACCCGAGGCACTCCCTACACCTCCATGGTTCTTGGATGAATTATCCAGGGATTTACCCCCAAATCCCACCAAATTACCACCCGATCGTCCATAGTGTCAGTAAAACTGGGATGGCATTATGGACCCACCGTCCGTATCTAAGCCCTTTTTCCCACTTTCATTTTTTGGTATAGGAGCCCATAAGCTCCATTTTTTGATCCGTCTTCAGCCACGGGATTAGCATCCTGTCACCTACATCAAGATAGTCCCTGGGCCATTTTTTATCCTTAGCCCCTGGGGTGCCATTTTTTCATACCTCGTCCAGATACGCATGCTCATGTTCAAAATTATCAAATAAATGCTTCTATGTTCGATTCTCTTAAGATATTGTTCATGTCGGGTATTTGGTTTTCATGTGTGTAGGTATTTGGTCATCATACATCAATGCAACCCCTTCAGGTATATAATCAGCAATGGCATGTAATCATTCCCTTTGAATCTCAATTGCATCTCCAGTCACACCCTCTGACATTTACCTCTAGGATCCCCATCTCTGGCTCTATAGTAACGACACCTCCATTGCATCTTAGGTACTGTCACCCGGTAGCACTCTCCCCCACATGAGTTGTCCCATTCCTAGTACCCTTTTTCACTTTGAAACTCATGTTTTTTTTCAACCCTTTAGGGATGGGAGTCCCGATAGTCTTACATCATGTCACGAATCAACCACATACTCCTTCTCCTCATTTTGCTAACTTTCCCAATAGAGTCCCATATTATCTCTTCACGGTTCTATTTTGACTACACCTCTGCAGTATCATGAACCCTCCATTTCATCCAGAATCAGTTTTTCCCTCTGCAAATTTCCCTTCATTTCACCTACCTCATACAGAAACCCACCCATGGGGCCCCCACCCTCCGCCAGTTCTCCAAGAAAATGGCGCCCTCACTGGCCCAACCATATTACATTGGGGCACCCATTTCTGTATTTGTATACAACCCAAATGATTCTTTATTTATTGTACAAACACCTTTATTTCCATCATTTCCATACCTTTTTGTTGTTCCCTTTGGTGACGTTCTTCCCTTTTTTGGCAAACGCAACCCATGTCACCCTTGGTTGGGGCACTCCTTATCATCTACCCTTATTGACATCATCCATATCCTCTGAGTATCCCACAGGTCACCTACCTCTACCCTCTGAGTTTGTTCACTTTGTCTCGCCTCTGGCACAACTTATATGATCCAGGGGGTCATTCATCTTCAAAGTTACACCGATCCAAAATCAAGAGAAAATGGTACAATTGTAAAGAGTTTGTCAAGACATTTCCAGTGACACTGAAATCGCTTCGATTGGGCTTCGTATGCAGAAGTTATGGCTGAATGAAGTTCAATTGCGACAGTTCGAGAAATTCAAGTGACAGTAAAAAAAAAAAAGGTGCAACGCCCAGGTTTGGTAAGAATCAAGATTTTACCATTTAAAGCATAAAAAGGGATAATTCATTTTAAGAGGTGAATGGTTATTAGCTATGGGTTATAAAAAACACATCTAAGCTAAAATTTATCCCATGGTTCAACACATATTTAATGGTTATATATGCCAACATATATATATGTGGTTCAATGTTTATAACGCATTTAACATATATGGTGCAATGGTTATGGTTAAGACCATATGAAAAGGTTGACATGTGGTGGCACCGAGTTTATGGTTCAACATATGTAACATATATTTCATAGCCCAACAACATCCCTTAACATTTGTGAAAAGGGGCACGCGGTTAATGGTAACATCAAATGGTTATAACATTGGTGCACAGTAAAGTGGCGTTTACATTATATATGGAACAGCCACATTGCATGGTGCGTTGACATCCCTTAATAGTTTAACGTTGGGTGTGCGGTTTGTTCTGGCGGTTATGATATATATGTCATATCCATTTCAACGTTTGATTTGGCGGGACATCAAATGGATCCGTGTCACATTTGGCGGGATATGTGTACAACTCGGTGTGAAGTTTGGCGGATATTCATACTGTGTGTTCCATTTATAATATACAGTTCAGATCTGGCAGATATAACGTTTGGTTGAAAAGTTTGTCACATGGATGAGTCGGAAGGTAGCACATCTGGCACAATTGGCGGGATATCTCATATGGTTTAATTGGCATTTGAAACAGCTCTAACAACTTGGAGTTGGGCGCGGATTTGGTTAACAATACGGCGCGCGAACACTCAGTTCAGCCATGAATAAGATTCGTCCTGTTATCAAATCGCACAATGATAGATGGAAACGCACCAAGGTCGGGGGTCTCAACTATTTAACTCAGTGTTTGGCCATTTTGGAGGAGGAATTCGATATACAGAAAATTCTAGATGCTGGTCATTTGTTAGTCGACTGTCTCCCTGCGTTTTTGGTTTTCCACAAGTTTTTGGAGGCTGATTTGTAACGTTGAGAGAGTCTCCCTGTGTTTTTGGTTTTCCACGAGTTTTTGGGGGCCAATTTGTAACTTTGAGAGAGTCTCCCTGCATTTTGGTTTTCCACAAGTTTTTGGAGGACGATTTGTAACTTTGAGAGAGAAGGTCTTTAAGACTGATTATACAGCCATCTGTTCCACAACGGTGAAGGTGTTTCTACCGAGACAGAGGAAAGAGAGAGGGTTTATCTGTGTATTGCCAGATTGTTGTTTATATTTGATGTTCAATGATTTCCAGAAACATTCTGTACCATTTTATAGCCATTAATTGGATCGGTACCCATTGGAGAGGGACCCGGAGACGTAGCCCAGTGAAGGGGGTGAACTTCGTTATCAATTTCTGTTTGTGACTCTCATCTTTCTGTTTTCTCTTTTACCGTTTCATTTCCTGTTCAGTTTTCTTTTATTTCAGATTTTAGCATTCAGTTGACTGTTAATATTATCTCATATATTCAGCAAACTATTAAACGCATTCTTTTCAAACTTTTAATGCACTAAAGTTGAGATCCGACGGATCATATTATGGTATCAGAGCAGGTTAACTGTTTGTGCAAAGTTTTTGAATGCTTACCAGGTCCAAGTCGAAACTTGGTGAAGGAGAACTGGTAGAAGGTGAACCTGAGATTGGATCGAGGAGGACATTTTCGAGAACAACCATGTCTTCTCCACGAGGGGAAGAAGAAGGACATACAGGACGGGAAAAGCCTGTTGTTTTTGAAACTGAGTTTTTGGAGGCTTTTATCAGCATGAAAGCTATGATGGAAATTCTACTCGATGAGGGAGCAGAAAGGAAGAAGAAAGAAGAAGAATCTTCATCCAAAGATACAGAAGTGAAGAAGGAAGAAAAGGGTAAAGGAGTAGGAGGTGATGGTGATCCTCCTGAAACTAATCGGACTTCCTCTTCTTCTCACACTTCTCATTCGAATAATGCAAATACTAATATGCCCTATTTCAAATTGGATGTGAAATTTGAATTACCAATTTATAATGGAGATTTAGATGATGAAAAGTTAGACAATTGGATCAAGCAGCTTGAAGTATAATGCAAGGTGCAGGGCATTAATGATGACCCTTCCAGGATTCAGTTGGCCACTTTGCGAATGAGTGGGATGGATCTTACTTGGTGGGAGAGCAAAATTCAGCAAGATCTTCGAAAGCATGGTAAAATAATTTCAGTTTGGAATGAGTTCATTGAAGTATTAAGGAATCAATTTTATCCTTTAGGTCATATGCAGCAATTAATAATGAGCTGGAAAACTTTTAGACAAGCTAAAGGACAAAGCATTCAATAATATACTCATGAATTTAGAAAGAGGGCTATTGCATTGAATGTTGCATTGGATATGCAAGAAACTCTTCTTAAATATATTGGTGGCATGCATTCTTATTTGCGGCATACTTTGTTGATGTTTAACCCCAGTAATTTGGATGATGTATGTGTTCAAGCTACACATTTAGAAGCTAGGGGTAAGCATGATAATGATTCTTTTATGAAGAAGTCATCTAAATTTGAAAACAAAGATAAAAGCAAAGATAAAGGAAAGAAATCAGCTACCATCAAGAAAGAGGGTGAAAAACCCACATGCTCACATTGTCAGAAAGAGCATGATGTTTCTAGGTGTTGGAAACTTCATTTGGAATTAAAGCCTAAATGGATGGGAAGAAATAAAAACAAAGATAAAGATAATCAAGTAGCTGCTACAGTAGTGATTCGGGACTTGGGATCTGATTCAGGTGATGAGACTAAGATCACAACAATAGGGATCCAGGGTAAAAATAAAGGTATATCTCTTTCCATTGATGCAAGTTCAAGTTCTAATTCATGTGCAAGTACAAGTACAAATCTGCTATCTACTTCTATGAAAAGTGATAAAAGAAGAAGTGAACTGTTTCATGTTCGTGTCATTACAAATCATACAAAAGTTGACACATTGTTTGATAGTGGTTCTCAAGTAAATTTGATATCAGAAGAAGTGGTTAAGAAACTTAATCTAGTTACTAGTCCTCATGAAAAACCCTATCCTCTTGGTTGGGTTACTAATGATACACAGTTAAAAGTTACAAAGAAATGTGTTTTGAAATTTGCAATCACTGATAAGTTTATGGATGAGGTAGAACTGGATGTAGTGCCACTTGACATTTGTGGAATTGTACTTGGGAGTCCGTATTTGTATGATCGGAAAGAAGTCTTTTATAGAGAGAAGAACAAATATCATCTCTTTAAAGGTGGTGTGGAATACATTGTTCGTGCACATCGTATGAAAACAAATCTAGCATTAGTCACTACAAGTCAAATGAAAATGATAGTGAATGCTAGTAGGAAGTTTGCATTAATGGATGTTAAATGTGAATCATTGGAAAGTGGTAATCTGGAACATGGAATTAAATTAATTAAAAGTGTTCCCGAGTATGGTGCTTTGTTACAGAGACCCAAAGTACTATCACTTAATAGAGATGTACAACATGAAGTGCAGTTGCAGAAAAGCATGCCTTTTCCAAATCTTGGCATGAATCGGATGATTATTCAATTTCTTCAAAATTATTGTGATGAACGTCCTAAGGTTTGGGGTAAACAGTTGCAGCACATGCAGTGCATTAAATCTCCTTTTGAGACTTGTTTTTGTTATCTGTTGAAGTCACATGTGAACTTTTCTTTCGGCATGAAAGATGTGAGAGGTGGACATCATGATGCAAAGAAAACAGTGTAGCAGATAGTGCAAGAACAACAGGAGATGAGTCAGGCAATTTTCAAAGCCAGACATGAAAATCATCATCCATTTGAGGTTGAAAAGAAAGTTTGGTTGCAGATCACCAAGGGAAGATTGAAAGGTAAAAATCTCAATTTTGTTTATGATCATTTTGAGATCTTTGAAAAGAAGTGTAAACATTCTTTATGTTTGATCTTATCTCCCATGAATACAGTTGTATATGCAGAGAATTTTAAATGGTATGAACCTCCATTGGTCATGGACAAGGAGACTAATATGCAGATTCTAAGCAAGGCAGGATGTATGGAGATTGGAAAGGTGAGGGAGATGTACCCTCACCTACCTGCAGGGTGATCTAGGCTTTTGGAGGTCCAAAAGCTCTCCAATGGGGAGGAATGATCCAGGGGGTCATTCATCTTCAAAGTTACACCGATCC
Source organism: Picea engelmannii (assembly GCA_009831015.1). Classification (NCBI taxonomy): domain Eukaryota; kingdom Viridiplantae; phylum Streptophyta; class Pinopsida; order Pinales; family Pinaceae; genus Picea; species Picea engelmannii. Next base: position 822,088 of record ML778464.1, read on the forward strand.
AAAATCAAGAGAAAATGGTACAATTGTAAAGAGTTCGTCAAGACATTTCCAGCGACACTGAAATCGCTTCGATTGGGCTTCACATGCAGAAGTTATGGCTGAATGAAGTTCAATTGCGACAGTTCGAGAAAGTCAAGTGACAGTAAAAAAAAAGAAGGTGCAATGGCCAGGTTTGGTAAGAATCAAGATTTTACCATTTAAAGCATAAAAAGGGATAATGCATTTTAAGAGGTGAATGGTTATTAGCTATGGGTTATAAAAAACATATCTAAGATAAACTTTATCCCATGGTTCAACACATATTTAATGGTTATATATGCCAACATATATATATGTGGTTCAATGTTTATAACGCATTTAACATATATGGTGCAATGGTTATGGTTAAGACCATATGAAAAGGTTGACATGTGGTGGCGCCGAGTTTATGGTTCAACATATGTAACATATATTGCATAGCCCAACAACATCCCTTAACATTTGTGAAAAGGGGCACGCGGTTAATGGTAACATCAAATGGTTATAACATTGGTGCACAGTAAAGTGGCGGTTACATTATATATGGAACAACCACATTGCATGGTGCGTTGACATCACTTAATAGTTTAACGTTGGGTGCACGGTTTGTTCTGGCGGTTATGATATATATGTCATATCCATTGCAACATTTGATTTGGTGGGACATCCAATGGATCCGTGTCACATTTTGCGGGATATGTGTACAACTCGGTGTGAAGTTTGGCGGATATTCATACTGTGTGTTCCATTTATAATATACAGTTCAGATCTGGCGGATATAACATTTGGTTGAACAATTTGTCACATGGATGAGTCGGTAGGTAGCACATCTGGCACAATTGGCGGGACATCTCATATGGTTTAATTGGCATTTGGAACAGCTCTAACAGCTTGGAGTTGGGCGCGGATTTGGTTAACAATACGGCACACGAACACTCAGTTCAGCCATGAATAAGATTCGTTCTGTTATCAAATCGAACAATGATAGATGGAAACACGCCAAGGTTGGGGGTCTCAGCTATTTAACTCAGCATTTGGCCATTTTGGAGGAGGAATTCGATATACAGAAAATTCTAGATGCTGGTCATTTGTTAGTCGACTGTCTCCCTACGTTTTTGGTTTTCCACAAGTTTTTGGAGGCCGATTTGTAACGTTGAGAGAGTCTCCCTGCGTTTTTGGTTTTCCACGAGTTTTTGGAGGCCAATTTGTAACTTTGAGAGAGTCTCCCTGCGTTTTGGTTTTCCACGAGTTTTTGGAGGACGATTTGTAACTTTGAGAGAGAAGGTCTTTAAGACTGATTATAAATCCATCTGTTCCACAGCGGTGAAGGTGTTTCTACCGAGACAGAGGAAAGAGAGAGGGTTTATCTGTGTATTGCCAGATTGTTGTTTATATTTGATGTTCAGCGATTTCCAGAAACATTCTGTACCATTTTATAGCCATTAATTGGATCGGTACCCATTGGAGAGGGACCCAGAGACATAGCCCAGTGAAGGGGGTGAACTCCGTTATCAATTTCTGTTTGTGACTCTCATCTTTCTGTTTTCTCTTTTGCTGTTTCATTTCCTGTTCAATTTGCTTTTATTTCAGATTTCAGCATTCAGTTGACTTTTAATTTTATCTCATATATTCAACAAACTATTAAACGCATTCTTTTCAAACTTTTAATGCAATAAAGTTGAGATCCGACGGATCATTATCCCACGTCTTGTTGTCCCCCTAACACTCGACATAGTTGAACAGTTGCGGCCATTTATACTTCACATATACCCCCAACCAAGGGCAGTCTTGAGTCTCCATACCTCTTGACTTTGACCATGTACCTCCTCCAGATCCTAACCTCACCTAGTAGATTTCACGAAGCCCTTTGCTTCCGGGAGTCCCGTCCCCCTTTTGTCGACATTAGCGAAGTTTTCTAGAAGAGCGACAGTATCTTGATTCTCATTACCTATCCAATGAGAGATCTCAGATGGCACAGGGAGAACCACAATTACTCCCTGCTGTCGTTGACCCTGTAACATTCGAATTCAACATTTCTCATGTTAACGGTGGGTCTTACTTTGCGACTATTGCAGTTATTTCTTATATTTTCCGAAGACCTCTGAACTTGGCTAGGCTATCAATGCCTACAACATCTGTGATATTTCGTACAGATATCACTTCCTACTGGTCAGAGTATGTTCCTCTGCAGAATTGTTTATTTTCCTTTACCACGACCACCCTCGAGGGCGCTGCAGTTGTCTACATCAACACATCATTCCTTTTTGAGTTAGCATGGGGCATGCCCGCCTCGTTTGTACACAGTTTATTTTTACACACCTTATGGAAGGTTGGGTTTTACAGGTTTCCTTCTCCCTCCAATGGGTAACTCTTGACAATCCCACTATCGCTCTCTCTTACAATGGCACTCTCAGTAGAAGAAACATTGATGGATTTTGGCTATACGTATGCTCCTAACCTCATCCAGCAGGGGGCATCTGTTATCACTAAAATTTCGTCTGCAAATGGTTACAAGAATTCAGCATTGCCAAATAGTTATGAGATCACCCATGGACCAATATTACCATAAAATCATTTCCAAAGGGTCAAAAACTATGCAACCAATGATAAAATTAAAGTACACTATGACGACATAGGTTGCAAATGCACATGCACAAAACATAAATGCAAGAAAAGTGCACATGCGCCCGATGTGCGACTGTGGTTGCAAAAAGCCATGCACTTGTGAGAACGACACATTTATGAGAGTGGTCGGCCTCCCACCCACTTCTGGTTCAGCTTCCAAGTTGATTTGACACTCAAATCTGGACTGGATTCGACTAGGTGGCTGGTTAAAGACCTAGAAATTCCCTAATTAGCCTCGTTACACACTACAAGTGGGTTGCACAATACCTCAAAGAAGTTCTATAAAAAGCCCATGGATACACTTCATTTTTCAAGGAATTTCATAGAAAAGTTATGTTGCCACTATTCTCTTGAGGAATCCTCTATTCTCATCAAGAGTATACTAGCATCATTATATTGGGCAATCCATCTCACCCCTTGAGTGGATTAGCAAGGAATTCTTTCACCATTTTCATTTTCAAAGTTGTAAGAAGAGCTTATTTGTGGGGGTCGAAGAGCCCTCCCTTGGAGGAAGAAGGGACTCATAGTCCTCTTTCTTCTTCGTGTTTTCTTTCACTAATATCAACCTTACCATTGGTGACATGGGTCTTATTGTTTCTTTTGTCCTTATGTACCTATGTTCATTAGTTTAGTTGTTGTTTTATTTCTTAGTTTATTTCTTAGTTGTTCTTTTATATTTCTTTATCTAACCCTTTTCCTTACAACTGTCCTGCTTAGCAAACCCAACTAAGCTTGCAAGAACCTCTATTTTTCTCACTAAGGTGACGAAAGAGGCGCAACAACCCTTCTTGGATAATGCAGGAAGGTGAGGATCCTCAGGAGTTCCAAGATAATATCTCTAATAATCGCATGTTGGTACTAAAAAATAATCATATCCCTAAAGGTCTAATTCCTTTGGAGAGATTATTTGATCATGATGATATTCCCTTGAAGTATACTTTGCAGCCTCAACCTAAAGAGGTTGAAGATTGTAATATAGGCACCAAGGAAACTCCTAAGCTGGTAAAAATATCTAAATACCCTCCCCTTGAAATAAAAAGCAAATATGTCGAGTTAATCAAGCAGTACAAGGATGTTTTCGCCTGGTACTATGATGAATTAAGAACTTATGATACCACTGTAATCGAACACAAAATTCCCCTAAAGCAGGGTGTTAAACCGTTCAGGCAGAATCTTAGAAAGATACATCCCATACTACTGCCTGAGATAGAAAAGGAGGTAAAGAAGCTCCTGGATGATAAAATCATTGTTACACTCAAATACTTTGAATGGGTAGCCAACTTGGTCTCAGTAAGAAATAAAAATGGTGAAATTAGACTGTGTGTAGATTTCAAAAATTTAAACAAATCATCCCTCAAAGACAATTATCCATTACCCAAAATGGACCACGTGTTGGAAAAAGTGGTCGGGGAAAATAGAATTTCCATGATTGACGGCTTCTCAGGCTATAATCAAATTGCAATCCACGAGGATGACAAGGAAAAAACTACGTTCACCACCCCATAGGGTACCTTCATGTATGAAAAAATTCCATTCGGACTTATGAACCCATGAGCCACGTTCCAACGAGCTATGGATATCACCTTTGTCGGTGAAAGAGATAAGGTTTTAGTCATATATCTTGATGATCTAACAATATTTTCTAAATCTGATGCAGAGCACCTGGTGCACCTCAAACAGACATTTGAGAAATGTCAAAAATTCAGTTTGCCTATAAACCCCAAGAAATCTCATTTTTCTATGCAGGAAGGTAAACTCTTGATAAGGTTTTAGTCATATATCTTGATGATCTAACAATATTTTCTAAATCTGATGCAGAGCACCTGGTGCACCTTAAACAAACATTTGAGAAATGTCAAAAATTCAGTTTGCCTCTAAACCCCAAGAAATCTCATTTTTCTATGCAGGAAGGTAAACTCTTAGGCCACATAGTATCTATATATGGAATTAAAATCGACTCAAAAAGGGTTGAAGCTATAGATACAATAAATATTCCTAGGAATAGAAAAGATATTCAATCATTTTTAGGAATTTTTTTTTTTTTAAGAAGATTTATCCCAAACTTCGTTGAAATTGTAAAATTGATTACAGATATGCTCAAGAAGGACAACGAAGTTAAATGGACAACCAAATCCAAAGCATCATTCAAATGTATCAAGAAAGTTATAGGTGAAGCACCAGTGTTGGCCAGCCCATATTATACGAAGGAATTCTTGATTTTCTCATTTTCCTTCGAACACACTATTGCGATCGTGCTCTTACAAAAGATCGATGAAGTTTTTGAGCAGCCAATAGCATTCTTTAGTAAAATTCTTAGAGATGTTGAACTAAGATATGATATACTAGAAAAGAAAACATATGCAATGGTGAAATCTCTCAAACCTTTCAGAACATATGTGCTCCATTCTAAGGTAATCGCCTATGTACCAACCAGCATTGTCAAGGACATATTAGTTCAGACAGATAGTGATGGAAAAAGAGGTAGATGGTTGGCCAAGATTCAATAATTTGACCTAGAAGTAAAACTTACCAAATTGGTCAAAGGTCAGGGTTTGGCTAAATTACTAGCCGAATCAAATTTCTGAGCACTTGGGATAAATCATTTACAATCCTACGAAGAACTTCTAGATATCGAAGAGTTCGATGACCAGATACCTACGACTCAAATCTAGGAGAAATTCTCTTCTTCAGCTTGGTATAAAGACATAGTTTCCTACCTTCTCACTCTGCAGTGCCCGAGCGGTATGACTCATTCCAAAGATAGAACATTAAAGTTGCATGCAGTAAAATATTGTATCATGGACAATAAACTATATTGAAAGGATCCTCTGGGTTTCTTACTAGACTGTCTAATAGAATCCGAAATGGAGAGGGTAATAAATCAATTCCACGAAGGAGTGTGTGGAGGGCATCATACATGGAGAGAAATGACATATAAAATCATGAGAGCTGGATATTATTGGCCAAAAATATTTACTGATGTGAATGCTAAATTCAGAGCCTATAACCTCTGTCAACTATTTTCAAGCAAGAAAAACATTCCCACACTACCTTTGGTCCCAGTTAAAACAAAAACTTTGTTTCAACAATGGGGTCTAGATTTCATCGGTGAAATACATTCGCATTCAAGTTCACAACATAAGTGGATTTTGACCTCTCCTTACTATTTCACCAAATGGGTAGAGGCTATTCCGACGTGAAACACAACAGATACAGTGGTGATTGGTTTCTTGGAAGAAAACATTTTATCGAGGTTTGGCTATCCTTGTAAGATAGTTACTAATAATGCCCAAGCTTTCAAGTCCATGGCTTTGGTAAGTTTCTGTCAGAAGTATAATATTGTACTAGGGCATTCCACAACCTATTATCCTCAGGGAAATGTGTTATTTGAATCCTCTAACAAGAGTCTAATCACCATAATTAAAAAAGTGTTGACTAAAAATAAGAAAGCCTGACATGTACTTTTAAAATATGCTTTGTGGGCTAATCGTATAGGCACTAAGTGATCAATCGAAATGTCCCATTTTCAAATGGTATACGGTACCGATGTTGTTCTCCCCCATCAATCTTGCTCTGCCCATAATGAAAATCTAGAAAGATGCCAAGGAAGAGCCAAATCACGTCACCAGGAGAACAAATCAATTGATTTAAGTCCAACAAAACAGGGCTAAAGTAGATGAGAAGCTCCAAAAATATCAAGATAACATGAAAGCCCTGTTTGACCAAAAAGATAAAGATAGGGAATTCCTCCCCAGTGACCTGGTTTTAAAGTGGGATTCTAGGAAGGAAGACTCAGGAAAACATGGAAAATTCAACCATATTTGATGTGGACCCTTCAAGATCACAACTTTTGAAGGGAAGAATTCATTTTTGTTGGAAAATCGGGATGGGAAAATCCTTAACGCCCCTATCAACGGGCGTTACCTGAAGCATTTTATGCAATAAACGGTTTCCAAACTCTCACTATATATACTGGTTTGATTTCTTTACTTTGATTTGTGATTTTTCATTTCTTTGGTAAGTTGCTACTTTGACTGTAAATATAGACACATTTGTTGTTTTCAAAAAGGAAAACAGGAAAATCAAAAAACATGTAATAGTTATTATTTCTTTTGAGAAGTATCTGACAACTCTCATGTTTATTTTTATCGCAGGATATTGGCTGATATTCGAAATATCAGAAAAATGTTTTAGAATAGTGATATACTCCCAAAACATGTGATAAATAAATAGTCGACTTAGTCGAAAATGTGAAGAAATGTTCAGGTATGAGCTTCTAAAAACTACTGAACCAAGTTGAAGTTTTCAGGGGGATTTAGCTAAATCTGAAAGAAGTCTCATTCATAGAAATATTGTCACCTAACCAATGATAAGAGGAATACGATAATTATAGACTAATCTTAAAAGTTTCCTCTGATGTTTAATAAATAAAATAAAGAATTCCAATTAAATGAAAATTAAATAAAAATGAAATACAAATAAAAGATCTTAAAGAAATATGAGAATCACTAAAAAGCTTATGCAATATTGAACCTATTCGCAACAAAGCTGATGAAATCTTACTTTTCCAATCTGTCCATATTAAATCTTATGTTCCCTTTGGTTCTCATCTCCTCCCTTGGTCTCTACAGAAAGAAGATTTCGCCTCAACTCTGAAAACTCAGAAACATGTCTCAAAGTAATGTTAGGCGAATACTTATATGCACCTCTATATTTAACTGGAAGAATGTATGTCTAGGTTAATATTGACTACTTTATCCTCTCTAACAAATTCAAATTGATCAATTTCACTGAAGGAAATCCCCTGTGAAAAAATTCCTTGTAGGAAAAGGTGTCTTGAAGGTCGGAAGGAAATTAACCCAGAGTAATCAAAGTGAGTTAACAGACCTCTGTTGCTAATTTATAAGCATATATCATCCATGGTATGTGACATACAAATTGATTACCCCCACTTCATGCTTATATATATATATATATATATATATATATATAAGACATATGGTGAAAGGAAATTCATCTAAATGATTTCCCCCATCTAGTTCGAAAAAGAGATGATGAAAGGAAAATCATTAAATGATTTCCCTCATCTCAAGCATTTAAATGCAAGATCACAAAATGAAGTGGTGAAAGAAAATTCAATTTGGGAATTAGATAACTTCATCGGGGTACTGAACAGGATCGTTGGCAGTGAAGCAATGTCTACAATATCTGCAAGGCTGTTATACATGTATTATAATGTACTCTGGTAGTTAGTCTTCCTCTCGACAAGATTTACATTCTAAGCAAACTAAGGAATCCCAAATTAAATTATTAAAATCACTTTTCCTTGACATGAATAAGATCGAACAAAGTCTGATAGATAGGTTAAGGTTGTTTTGATTATCTTGAGCAAATCTGAATACAGTTTCAGGGAAGAGAAATCTCAAATAGACTAACCAAAAGTCATGATTTGACGTGTTTTGAAGGTTTTCTAAGTTACGGGTGAAACCCTTTTCTCAGTGCAATCCTTTTTCTAAAAAAGTTCCACAAAATGAAATAATGACTCCATTTACCCAATAAAGGCACTTGGTCTATTGTTCTTTGTGACTCGCAGGGAGACATGATCCCTAAATGGAGCCTATGTTGGAACATATATATTTTTCTAAACTTTAGACTTAGATAAGTTTCATTCCGGTTTAAATAAGGACAAATGTGCACTTGAATATCACCGTTGATGAAGTCTTCTGTTGAATCCAATGATCTGAAATCCTTAAAAGTTATGGAGCCACCCACTCGTTAAAAGGTCAAATCACTAAAGGATACCTTCGAAATGTCGGGTTTTGGGGTTTCACAATACTAACAATCCAACATGTAACAACTCCAAAGTCCTGATATACGAAGTCGCGAAACTATCTTAAGTTAAAATGGGTTAATTAAACGATTAAAAATGATTAACGATATTTAAACCTTATCGCAATTTTGCATTTCGGGGATCCTGCCTCGAACGACAACCAAAGTCCCAATACCCAAAATCATGAAACCCTTGAAGTTAATCACGATTATTTAAAAGGTCAAAAGTGATTAATATTAATTAATCAATCACGATTTCGTGATTCAAAGAACATAGCTCGAACTAGTATAGAATATCCTGAGACCCGAAACCCCGAAATATTTAAGGTTAATCATGATTAATTAAAAAGGTTAAACGCAATTAAACTTAATTAATCACGTCGTGATTTCACATTTCGTAAGTTATAGCTCAAGCTGTTATAAGATCTCCCGAGAGATGAAATGTCGAAATTTACTTAATGATAACTATGATTAACCGATGCTTAAACAAAGACTATCTCTTAATTAATACAGAGCTTAATGATGACTTGGATCGATTCAAATTTTGTATGTTCTTTTCCCGAGCATGAACCACCAAAAATGAATTCCATTAATAATACCTTTACGACAATCATTCCAAATAAGATTTTGAGCCACCGCTTAAATCTGATTCATTAAAGAAATTAAATACTTCGTTAGTAAAGGTATTGGTTAATTGATGCGATTAAAGGAAAAGGGATGTGAATTTGAATTTCATTATGTGTTTTACTGAGCAGTAAGCTTTTCTAGCTGAAGGATTTTATGCATCTCCTGTGGCAGATAACAGAGTTCGAAGGCTTGATACCATGGCTCCTCTAAAAGCACCTAAAGTGATTGGTGAAAGTTCAAGCTAGAACGCAAATGTTCTCTTTGAGACCTCACCCAGAAGCATAGAGACTGTCAAATCCTGGACACAAGTATTCAACATCTTACAATATGAATTGGTAAATTGCCTGGATGACTCAAGCGACAATGAGAAGGAGAACATATCTACCAAATAAAAAATTGTTGCTCAGTCAGAACTACAGAAGATAACGACAAGGCCTAAGCTCTTTCGCTACAATGATATGATCAGTTGGGTGTTGGACCATGTATATATCCCAACCAGTACTATTTCCAATTCAAAAAAGGTCGTAGTTGGGTCTTTAAGGCCAGAACACCTACATGTGATGTACAAATTGTCTCCGATATCCAATTTTGTTTACAATGAAAATTTCCTGGTAGATTTCAACAAGAAGGAATGCAACCAATACGGAAAAAACCTTCCCAATTTAATTAAAGACTAGTATTCTCGCCCCGAGAAGTTCAGAGCGGAATCCCATGGTATATACCCAGTTGTCGCACTAGAACCCCACATAATGTACATAACAATGATGATGTCCAGGCTCTATGGGAAGGAAAACACAACTCATTTCATTTTGCCGTGTGTAGCTATTATACACATAATAGCATAAGGGTACTCTTTTGACTAGGAAAAGATATATTCAGACAATTTGGTTCAAGAGATTACAAGATATCAGTCACTAAGAGCCAAGGGGCAACTGACCCAATTTTTCATGTCATCTTATATTATGGATGCCATCTATTTCATGATGCCTTTTCCGCTAATGGATTAGAGTTGGACTCCAAATAGTGTCGAACCCGTACATATTTACCATTCAAAGCTTTGGGAAGAAAAGTAAAAATACTTCTTTTATGAGATCTGCAACTGGGTAGTGGTGCCAATGCACACTACCATATATGGTTACCCACCTCCTAGAATCTCTGACAAAATTGTGAATAACCTGGTCATAATAGCAGACTGGTATATCGAGGAACACTTCTCCTATATTAGGGATTTTGGTTGTTCATTTCCTACATATGCTCTGCCTCAATTTTTACCATAATGGCTAGTGTGCTGAGAGGTCACACAACAAACTATTCTCAGTGGGATTAGCAAGGAGCTCAAAACAGTACAGAAAAAGGTATGGCCCTCTTTTCCCCTGTAGATTGGTACATTTTCCCTGCTAGATTTCGTTCACTCTAATGTAGAGGTTGCGGCTTTGGAAGAAATAAAGTTGGTCAGCATTGAATTCAAAAATCATGACCTGCAGAAGGTTGTGGGTAATCACATGGCCATCTGCAATTTGAAAAGGTATGAACATGAATATTCCCCTCAAGACTATATTTTTCGAGGAGTGAGATCTTATCCAGAGGTCCTGAGTCAAGTTGGAGCTCTGTCACCCAATAAAATGATTGATTTTTACGACTTCTAGAGGCACCGAAGAAGTAGCCTCCCTAAAGTGTTATAAGGAGAAACCCTGATGTCTACACCTGCATAGAAAATAGAGACCCGAAGCTCAGATTCAGTAAGATCCAACGAATAAGAAATCTAGGGAAGATTGGAGAAGACTGAGGTGTCAACTCAGAAAGAAGATATCCCATCAAAAAATGTATTAGCTGACCAAGCCAAAGATCAAGAAGAGACACTAACAAAAGAAGGCGAAGAAGGACCATTGTTTTCACTAGATAAATCAACTACAAATGTGGTCAGGAAACAATCGTCCACTGAAATTGGCATCCTCGTCCAGGTCATAAAACCGTTAAAATTCACTAGAGGGAATCCAAATGCAGAGGTAATATTTATAGAGGACTTCACACCCATTTTAGTTGAAGAGTTGCCTCCTTCCAATTTCTTTTTCAACAAGAAAAGGAAGGTTGTGGTGAAGTCAAAAATGCATCTAAAGGAAGGTTCAGCTGTCAAAAGACATAGGGTTCTAATTGATGGAGAAGCCTTGGAGGAGGTAGACTTTGTTGAAGAAGTAGCAGGATCACTGGGGGTTTTTTCAACAACTAACCAATTTTCAGTCGAAAATTTAAAAGAACACCTGAAGCAGAAAGATATGAAAATAATCCAATTGGAGAATCAAATGAAGACTGTAGAAAAGAATGTCTGGAATGAGATCAACAAGGGATTCGAGCATATTAGAGTCAGTGACAAACAAGAAATCCAACAGCTCAAATCCAGCCTCGAGGAGATGCACAAGAATATACAGTCAAGCCAGGGATGGGCCACCCAACAAGATGAGTTGGTAAGGAAACTACAAGAAAACGTAAGCTCTACCGAAAACATGATTGTATATATAACAATGATCCAAGCTCAGGCATTGGAAGTTAGAAAGGAACTGGAAGCAACACAACAAGGCCTTCTCACTAAGGTTGAAACTATCCAAGATCATTTTCGGGTGATAGATCAAGCATTAAATAACATTTTTTAAAGAGAGAGCGAAGTTATTTCTGCCTAGACTACCTTCCAAGAAGAATTTGTGTTGTCATCAAAAGAAGGAGTAGCTATGGCTTCTAGGTTGTCCATTTCGGAACAGACCAGAGTTGATATAATACTAAAGTCTTGGGAATCTAGCATAGCTGAAAGCAGGAAAATGGCTAAGAAGGTGAAGGATTTTTGTGAAGAGGCTTTCCACTCACTCAAAAAAGAATCATTAGGCCTTGATAAAGAAGATAGCTATGGATTACTAGGACATATTGACATAACAAAACAACACCTTGACATTAAGAAAAATATGGAAGAGGCTCAGGCCGAAATTTCACAGATAAAATAGGTTGATATTATTTAGATAAATAGATGGCTAGTGAAGCCTAATCTACAATTACAATCTATAGTTTCAGAAGATAGGCGAATGGAAGAAAGATTGCCTCAATTCAAAAATAAATTATATATTTTTGAGGCTAATAATTTAACAGATCCCCCAGGATGGTGGCGTAATTTGTGAGAAAATATATCAAATGTATTGAGCAAGGAAAAGGTAGCACTGCTGGAAACAAATGAGATGACTTGTGTACGTTATCCATTTCATAGCTGGAGAACTAGAGAGAAAAACACCTATTCCAGCATAATGAGGAGACTAACATAAAAGACACAAGTGAAGTGTTTTACATTTTACATTTTGTAATTTTTTACTATTTTAGAAATAAGGGGAATTCCAACTATTTAAGGTTGATAACCTTTTGTATAAATATAACTTTCTAAGGTTAAGCACAGGTTGCTTCTTGTCGTATTGTAACTAAGAAAACTCATTTTTTTGTGAGTATTAATACAAGTGTAGACAAGGATTCCAAATTTTGTGTTGTTTGAGTTATGTGCCCTCTTTATGCTTCATATATTATGTTCTCTTTAAGTCATTCCTGAACAAATGAATGATTACAATTTAGTATGACAACTACTATGTTTGTGTTTGATTTAGTATTTGATTAGCAAGCAGTTTTTCCCCTGTAGTTTCTATCAACAAATACAAGACTTGCCTGTTATTTGGATTATGTTGATACTGAGAGGGGGGTGAATCAACATCAAGTACAATTTAAAACTGTTTTCAACTTATACTTAAACCATTCAACTATATCCAATGAGCAGTGAACAATAGTATAAGAGTTACACCAATACACCACAATACACCATGCACAATATATGAGAAATAATCAATAGTTATTGTTCAAGGGAAGTAATGAATTCCAAAGGTAGCTACAACTTCCAAATGTAAAGGGAGGGATAAACCTCCAAGAGGAAGATACAATCCTCCAATATCAAGAGAGATTTGAACTCTCCATTCTTTCCCCTTCCTTCCACCCAAGAATATATGAGAGATAATAAAACTTTACATTAAATCATTACCATCAACCAATCATCACACAGAACCTGATAATGCTTCCTGAGACTTCTTCAATTTCTGCAATTCTTCAATTCTTGGAGTACTTTGATCCTATAGATAATATTACTCAATGTATTCTATGAAACTCCTCCAATTTTCACTCCTTGAATCCTCCCCAAAAAGAGGTTATAGAAAGAATGGTAGACTTTATTCAATTCAGGTCTATTCAGGAGAGTGAACTTGCACATAATGCCTCGCGCTCAATAATTAACATCCGATTCTGAAACTCACACAAAAGAAACTAAAGTCTGTACTCTTTCCAATGAAAATTTTTCCACTTCATTTGGATTCTCAATGAAGACATTATGACTATTTTACCCGGAATGCTTGTTTATTGACTAGCTTCAGAACTGGTCACAAACCCTATATTCCACAGAGTGTATCTCCATAATTATAGCGAATAAAGAGATGAAATTTTTACCAGAGGTACCTTGATATGTCTTATCAATACCATAGCGATTTCACCATATGAATCATTCTAGAAAAAACATTATAGAAAAAATGGTAAGATGACCTGAAAATAACATACCTTAGAACACATCACCAAAAGACTTCATCCTCCCTTGAAATCCGACCTTCTTTTCTTCTTATTTCCTCTAAAATTCTACTTGTATCAAATGAATGTGTAATGATGTTTATTTATACCATTTATGTCACTTCCTTTTAACATTAGGGACGACCTGACACTTTCTTATTTTGTAATTCTTTTCTTTAATTATCTTCAGGGCCTACATGTACTTCCTTCTTCAATTCACTTTGTCATCTTCCAAAATTCATTTCTTCTCAACCATGAGGATCCACGTGATGTGCCACATACCACCATAAACAGCATGATGTATACTATCCATCCATGGGTGTTGTATCTGCATGTGCATTTTCCTTCATGTCCAAATACCTTAATCAATCTTGCGGTCCAAAACCCATGACTAGGGTTGACATCAATGACAACCAATCTTCCAACAAATTATTACATCTTATATTATTTCAGGAGTGCATTCTACTTTTCCTTGTACTATAAACAAGTTAAGACTCTTCTATCATTGATGCCTTAGTTTGTTTAATCGTTTTGTAAATTTCTTCTCCTCCTTCAATTTGATAAATTGACTCAGACAACGAAATACGACCTCTGTTCTATTCACATATTAATTTGATTTGAGAATTTAACTCTTACACAACTAATGGAAGAAAAATCACCTTTAAAACCAACTTTCCTTAATTCATGATGCCTGACATTATTCTTTGATCCTTAAGTTTAATCTCAGGAACAACACTCCACACAAGCTAGTTCCCAAATAAGGGAAAAGAATAAATTAGGTATTTCCATATTATTGAAACATTTTTGGTTACCCCCAATGGTGTATATCAATTGGTGATAGAGTGTACTATTAAGGCACTCCTCGCGACATCACTGGTTCAAACCTCACCTAGGCTGTTTGTCATGCTTGTGGGGTGTGTGGTGCACTTGGAGATTATAGTGGTATAGGTCGTAATCGAACCCGTGTCACACGAGTACGAGCCCACCCTAGTTGTTGATTTTGCCCATAAAAAAAATAGTTTGTGGTTGGTTTAATTGGAGTTCATAACCACTCTTCAAAATTAAATGTTTGAAGGTATTTTTACAATATACATTTGTGCTAAAACCCTTCATATTTAATGGGTTTCTAGAAATATTTAGTAACTAATGCTTTGCTAGATTGATGAACATCTTTTAATCACCACCCTCTAGCCATGTTAGGCCTTGTTATTCACTTCTAGTTAATAAGATCAATGTCACATTTTTTCCTATGACTTGTCCACCAGAAAGTGAAAAACAATTTCTTGATATTTTCCAACATTACAATAGGTATCTAGGACATAGAGTGCCAATAAATAGGAATTTCTTTTAGGGAACATTTAACAAGTTTCAATATACCACCTATAGACAACCATATATTACGCCATGTTGCGATTATTTTATCCACATTTAGGTACAACCAAATACAAACTAAAAATCCATATTCGTTCAATTTTAACATTAAACCTATGAAAATATTCTAGATGTTATTTCTTCTTGCCCCTAGTGAATAATTCTATCAAATGTAATTGAATATTTATATTCGTTGATTTTTGTACCTATAGTTGTATAGTGCAAAGATATAATTTCTTTATATTTTAGGGTTTCCCACAGAGTGCCATTATAAAAAAAAAGAACATCGTTGATAAAGAGAAAGGGAGTTAGGGCCAACACCCTTTCTATCTAAAGAGGACGAGGTGGAAACTATAGGTCACTTGTTGATAACTTGTCCAAGTAAGTGTTGGAAGAAATGAATACTCTAACATGTATTAGAGGATCTCGACAAGGGGAGTATATAGCAGATTATTTCAAATTTTGGTAGAAAAGGAAAGAATTAAGAGACTATAAGGTTCTTCCTTTAGTGGCTTTGGGTATATGGCTTGCTAAAAATGTGGATATTTTTTAGGATAGATTCATCCCTTCTTTTCAATTTGCTTCTAAAATCAGAACTATATTTGATAGTTTCAAGGGTAAGTCTATCACTAAGACTTTGATGTTTTTAGTGCATGATTCCATTTACAAATCCGTATTATGGGGATACTTTGATGGAACTAACCAAGGTACTCCACCTATGTGTGGTGCTAGGGGTGTAATCTTTCTTACTAGCAATTATATCATAAGGTTTAATGTAGATTTGGGAGATGGAACTAACAACTATGATGAACTATTAGTTAATTACTTATAAAACTAGTCTCTAGTAAAAATTATAAATCTTTGGAGATTCCTCAATAGTAATTAATTGGATGATTGGAAAACATACAATGAGTAAAATGCTTCTATGTCCTATTTTTGAAGAAGTTAACATAATGTCATGTGCTTTTAATGTTATCTCCCTTTTCCATGTGTATATAGAGATTAATTATGAGGTTGATTCTCTTTCGAAAGAGGGGCTCACATTTGCTATTGACACTTGGATGGTTAAGGAGTCAATGGTTGGAGTAAAAAATTCTAAATCAAGGTTCTCAGTCTATGGATTATGATCTTGGGTTCAATAATGTTCTTTTAGTTCTTTTGATATATTCTTTCTTTGTAATTTTTAACTATTGGAATAGAATTTTATTGGTCTTCAGTCTTACTATTATACAAATCTATTAGCCTAATAAAACCTAGTTTCACAATCTCTTTTGTTGAGAAATTTGTTTTGTGGAGTTTTTCACTGATTCAATAATAACTTGGATTTAATTTTGTAAAATGGGATTCTATATTGTTTGGAAAGGACAAGGTCCTTCTATATGTTTTGTTAAGTGAGGCAAATATTAGTATATAGATTTCATTTTTTGTTAATTAACTTTTTTTTTAATATTATCAAAATTATACAAAACATGTATAGTATATGTAATTTATTTTCATCTCAAAATATAAGTTATGAATTTGTTTTAGAAAAATAAAAAAAAATCATAAAATTCATTGACGTAGAAACAATATAAATAAAAAACTATAAATATTAAAAAATATTAACACAAAGGAATTCTTCATATACTTTTGAATATTTATAATAGAATAAGAGTGAATTTTTTCCATACTTATAAAATAGATTTTTTATAAAAACTTAACTTAAACATAAAAACATTTCAATTAAAATAAAGTCTTTGAATGATTTTAGAATTTTTATTGACAGTCACCTAAATGATATTAAATGTCATAACATTTTTACGTTTACGAATTATAAATGTTGAAATAGTAATGTTTTTTAATAACTTGTCTTATTCTCCAAGCAAATTGGACCATGAAAAATCAAGATATCACCATCCCCTTTTTACCACCCAACCATACCAGTGGACAATTCATATCATAAAGTTGACAAAATATATTCATACATTGGGAGTTTTCCATCATGCATATCTTTCACATTATAAATATCTTTCATGTATATGTTTCACATTATAGTTAGAAAAGTGTGTATCTTCGACTTTGACTTTAACCTTTTAGTGCTTTCCATCAATTCATGTATATATCTTCCACATTAACTTTAACCTTTGGTTGCTTTCCGTGCACTAATGTATATCTTTTTTACATTATAAATATCTTTCATGTACATCTTTCACATTATAGTTAGAAAATTTTGTATCTTCGACATTGACTTTAACCTTTTAGTTCTTTCCATCAACTTAGGTATATATCTTCCACATTGACTTTAACCTTTGGGTGCTTTCCGTGCACTAATGCATATCTTTTTCACATTATAAATATATTTCATGTATATCTTTCGCATTGTATTTAGAAAATTTTGTATCTTCGACATTGACTTTAATCTTTTAGTGCTTTCCATCAACTCATGTATATATCTTTCACTTTGAATTTAATCTTTGGGTACCTTTTTTTTTTCAATAGAAAATTTGTTCAATTATATTAGTGAATATTATTTGTTTACATTTTTTTATTCATAACAAGAAAACAAGAGAAGGTCTATCCAAAAAGTACTAAAGATTTACAAAAAGTATTACTCGGATATAACAATGCTTACAAGTCAAAGATGACCAAAGATTCATAAAAGGAATCATAAAAACTAATACTAAACCAGGAGAGGATACAACTGACTAAATACTTTTATCCACGTAACTATAAGTAAAATAGCCAAACTGTAGAAAGCATGGCCAATACAAAACAAAAAGGACTAGTACTAGTAAAGGATGAGGTGTCTCTTGGGCCCTGCAGTCCCACTGTCCCACTTGTAATAAGTGATTATGCCTTCAGGTTCCCGTAATGCTTGCTTAGAAAGAATGTCCGCCTCCTTATTATATTTTCTATAAATGTGCTCAAAATTGATTTCTTGAAAGGGTTTGATTAATTCCTTAATTATGGAGTTCCATCCTTCTATTGCACTTGCCTGGAGTCTTCCTCTTTTGGTTAGCCAATCAATAACTACTTTAGAATCTCCCAGAACATGGAATATTTGAAAAGATAAACGAGTTGCCAACATAAATGTTGCCCATACTCCCAGTAGATCTGCCCTTATATTTGTGCCTTCCCCACAATTAAAAACCCATCTATAAACTGAACAATCAGGATTTTTGAAGACCCTCTGGCTCCACATTGTTTTCCATCTTCTTATGTTGATCCCTCAAAACATGCAATTGTAGTATCAAAGTGTTGCGAAATCATACAAGCTCGTAATGGGATATGTTTTTGAGGTGTCGAGTGCCTTTTTAGTGATCCAAGTGTCTTGGAGACCACTGAGAGAATAGATGGAGAAGTCTTCTTGAAAATAGTTGAGTTCCTCTCTAACCAAATATACCAGCAAATATGAGCAGCTATAATAGAAAGGACAGACTTGTCCTCTATCCAAATTTTGAAACAATCTGACAGTGCATTCCCTTCCCAAACTTTTTTAATTTCCGTCCAATTTTAATTCTCACCCTGACCGATTTTGTAAATGAGTAGCGTATGAAAATATGGCTAATATTTCCAGTTTCTTGTTTTCATAATTGACATCGAATAGGACATTCCCAACATTTTTGTTGTAGATTATCCCATGTGAAAAAAAAAATCCGTTGCCAACCAAATAAAAAGTTTAATATTAAGTTGGATATCCCATTTCCAAACTTTTTGCCTCCATCCACCAAAACTCGGCAACCTATGGGTTGATAATAAAGTGATCTTGAAGTATTGCCTCTGATCCACATCAATTCATCATCTTTATCCTGGATGGAGGCTCCTAAACCAATAAGTGCAATTCGAAACTGATCCCATTCTGCTACCAAATCACCAGTAATGCCCAACTCATTACTCCTGATCCAGTTAGATGTAGTGGAAACTTGATCAAGTTGTCCCCTAGCATGTGAGAGTAATGGCATATTTTTCTGTCGTAATAAAGAAATAAGAGTAAGAGAGAGAAAGTATATGTCTCCCATCCCCAGGATTATGTCTCTACTGAGAACAACATGATGGCCCGAACCCAGAATCCAACTCAATCAATGCGTGATCAAGTGGACCAATTTTAAGAGTCTATTCCATATTCTTGAAGTCACTATCTATTAAAAATATGTCAATCTGAACTAGTTTATGACTGTGGTAAATGGAATATATTTGTCTTTAATTACTTTGTGCCATATTACATCCTGCATTAACACTCACCAGAGGGTATTCGTAGCCAAGGCTTTGTTGAAATGGAAAATATTGTAAAATCCCCATCCACCGCATTTCTTTGGTTTAGATAGAATTTCCCACCTGCAGAGATGATAATGATGTGCTTCACTGTTACCATTCCAGAGAAAATTAAACATAACTTTCCTTAATTTGTTTAAGACTGAGTAGGGGATGTTCGCCAATGACATCCAGTATAATGGTTGGCCTTCCAATACTGACTTCATTAAAATATACCGCCCTCCCAAAGATAACCACCTATTGCACCAATGTCCTATTTTTTTCTCCACCTTTGCCAGCAACCAGCTCCAGTCTTCAACTTTATGCAGCCTAGTCTTTAAGTAATATCCAAGATATTTGAATCCAATTGAAATATATGTAAAGGTAAATGGGAATATAGTTTTAAAAGGAATTAAGTCCAATTCCGATAGCCCCTCAAATAGAACTGTAGTTTTTTATTCATTTACCTGTAGACCCGATGCTATACAGAACAGTTTTATGAGTTTACCTATCTCCATGCATTCATGCAGAGTGGAATTAGTCATTATTAATACATCATCCACAAAAAATAAGTGGAGGATTTTAATAATTCTAGACACCTTTACTCACATTGGCTTCCCTTCCTATTTTCTTTCCTTTAGTAAGAGGCTAAGACCCTCCATAACCAAAATAAACAACAAATGGGATAATGGGCACCCTTGGCGTAAACCTTTGCCACTTATAAAAAAATCCATATCCTCCCCATTAATTAAAACAATAAAGTATGAGGAAACGAAAAACCTCATAATCCAGTTGGTCATCAGAATACCAAGGCATACTTGAATTAAAATCAACCTTAAAAAATCCCAATTTATGCAATCGTAAGATTTCTGTAGATCCAACTTCAGTACAAGGGATTTTAATTTGTTTTTTTTAATGCTATGGAGGCATTCATGCATTGTTCCAATGGCATATTGGATTTGTCTGCCTTTCAAAAAGCCCAACTGCTCTACTGAAAGTGATCTGGGAAGGATAGGCTTAATCCGATTTGTTATAATTTTTAAAATTAGTTTATAATAGAGGTTACATAAGTAAATTGGCTTGAAATCCCCAAAGGTAACTGGCTTATTCACTTTTGGTATTAGGGATAAGAAAGTAGAGTTAAGGCCTCCAACAATAATACCCCTCAATCTCGATTCCTCAACCATCTCTAAGAGGTCATCCCCAACCAAATCAAAGAAATGCAAAAAAAACTCAAATGTCCAACCATTGGGCCTTGGACTTTTATCTTTATTGAACATGGTTAATACCCCTTTCAGTTCACCCATGTTGACAAGGAAATGCAGAGCTCTAGCTTCTTCTTTGGTAACCAACTGAGAGAAAAGGCCCTCTACTCTGACTTGATCAGATGTCGAGGGTTGTTCATGAGCCTTGAAATATGTTTTGTAGTAATTCACAACCTCATATTTTAATTCCTCTTGTATAGTGTGTAAAGTACCAATGTCATCTAAAATATCCCATACATGTTTTTGGTTTCCCCTGTAACTGGAAAATTGGTGAAAAAACTTTGTGTTTTGATCACCACTAAGAATCGAAATCACCCTGCTATGTTGTCTCCAAATTTCCTCCTTTTCTTTTAGGTACTTGTTCCTTTCTTGTTCCACATTACTAAGGTGTCTTTCCTCCTCCGGTAACCACAAGCCTACCGACAAGTTCTGCAGTGTATCTTTAATTTCTTCCTCTAGATTCTCCAAATGTATCAAAGTTGTGCATTTGCTTTCCTTTACCCATATTGTTGTGTGAGTCTTCAATTCTTTTATTTTACAGACTAACCTTCATTATTTTCCTCCTTCAGATAAAATTTTTGGATCATTCCATACCTTATGAACAATACTAATAAAATAATTTTCAAACAGCCACTGTCAATTTAATTTAAATGAGTATGCCTTGAAGAATGGAGTGATCTCCAACTGTAATAATATCGGGGCGTTATCTGAGACATATGGGTAATCCACCCAGGATCTGTAGAGGCCCACACTAGTTAAAATCTCTTCAGATCTTAGAAACCTATCCAGGCTCTTTGCAATTGAGTCAGCACCATTTCACCCATTTCTCTAGGTGGACAACCCTTTCAGGCTAGATATCAATTAACTTGTTGTTTTGGAAAAAGGCTCTGAAGAATCTCACCAAGGGCCTCGCTTGTGCTGACCCTCCCCAGACCTCACCCGTCGAAACAGTTAAGTTCAAATCCCTTGCAATAACCAGATTTTTATGTGATAAAATACAAGATTTTGCCACATCACTAGTACATATTGGAAAACTTTCGACATTCTATTTGCGACATTATGGAAAAAATTGACCATACAGTCGAAAAATAGAGGAAATTTTAATTTTTTTTCTCCATATTGCTCGATAACGTCGCTCTTGCAACGTACTACAAAAACATGTCGCTCTTGTGACAAAGGTAGGAGGACATTGCTCTTGCGACGACATTTCATTTTTGTCTCTCTTGTGACATTGGTGAAATATTCATTGCACATGCGACATTATGGAAACTAGGTTTTCCCCATCCCAACAGCCACCTAGTATTTGACCAAGTCAACTTTGAATTGGTCAACGATCGTCGGAATTGTGATGTTATAAAATCTATAAATATGTTTCATTTTACGAATGTTGCAATAAGTTTTCCCTAATATTGATAGATCAAAAAGGGTATAAGACAGTCTTCTTGGTGAATAAAAAGTAGTTATTTTTTTCAGTATATGTTTGTGGGGAAGAATGCCAGAAAACATTATAGGTGGGAAAAAAATTAAAGAGGGTGAAAAGGGTGACGGTAAATGTTATTTCCCTCGCAAAAATTGTTGTACTAGACGTCCCAAATTTTTTTTAATAGCAACATCTAAAAAACATTGTAGAAAATATGGGCACATGGGCGGGGGATCAAATGAATATCGTCCCATGGTAATTATCTATATATACATTCATTATCTGTTTTAATATTTATTGTATTCTCAAACTTTTATATTTCTTTATACATGTACTAATTTTTCATGATTGTTTGTAATTATAAAGTTAGATTTTCCCCCTAACTTTATGCACAAAACACCAAGTAGTAGCAGAAATGATGTTGTACAAGATGAAGAACTTGAAGAAGATAGTGAAGATCAAGTTAATGATCCCATGGAAGTAGATGACAATAATAACATAGTTCAAGATTATGCGACAAATCAAATGATCCAAGACTTATTCGGTCATCTAGATGAGGATAATGGGGACAATAGTGATGGTATTTATGATGAACCTCTTATTGAAAAGACAAATAAACGACTTTATAAATGGTCAAGAGAAAATCTCATCTCCACTACATTGTTGCTGGTCAAATTAAAGGTTATGAATCATTTGTCGAACACTTGTATGACAGAGATCCTAAGGTATGTAATATGTTTCATCACATCTACATAAAGGTTGACTTTTCCCCATTTGTTTTAGTGTTAATTAATGTGTAAAATAAAAATGCAATATTTACAATTACTATTATTTACATTAACTATTTTTTTTATGTTTTAGATTGTTAGGTGAATTTTTGGTACCCTCGTCAAATGTTTTACCTCAAACATATAGAGATTTACATGCCATTATGAAAGACATTGGAATGGAGTATCAAAGTATAGATGCATGTCTTGATGATCATATTATATATTATGGACAACATGCATGGAAAACATAATGCCTGGTATGTTGTATCAACAAATATCAAACCAATCAAGTAAAAAAAATGGTCCCTCAAAAGGTTCTCCGAGATATTCCCATAATTCCATGTTTATAATGATTGTTCAGGTGCGAACAAATAACACATCTTATGGATTACCATGCATGAAAGATAATTTAAGATGGCATTCTTCGAATCCCTGTAGATGGTTATGCATTTAAGGAAATTGCTGCAAAATGGCCAAAATTTACAGATGAACCTCGTAATGTTAGGCTTTCATTGGAAACTGACGGTGTTAATCCATTTGGAGAGCTTCGATATTTTTACTTAGTGTGGCCTATTTTTGTTATCAATAATAGAGTTCCTCCTTGGATGTCAATAAAGAGGGAGCACACAATGTTGACAATGATTATTCCAGGTATTTATTTACATTAATTTTTCGAATTTAAATTTTTCATTTTTCTCTTTTTTTGCATAACATCTTTTATTTATTTATTTACGTATATATACATATAATGGTAGTAATTTCGTGTAATTTCAAACAATTATATAAGTACCAAGTTAAATATATGAATATGTATATTGAGCCTCTTATCGACAAGCTACTAAAGTTGTGGGAGGGCATCACTATGTATGACATCTGTAAACCAATTGGGCAGAAGAGATTTCAATGTCATGGAATACTTTTATGGACAATTCATGATGCATTAGGACTAACACATTTTTGTGGTATGTAATGTTCCATATTGCACGCTTGAATAGTATATAATTAATTTAATATATCATGCATGTTATTTAAATAATCATTTCATATATTAATAATTCACATTAATCCATCTGTTGCAGGTCTTCAAACAAAGGGTAAATTTGCATGTCCAGTTTGTGGTCCTAAGATGAAATCTCGTCGATCGAAATGTTTAGGAAAGGAGGTGTTTGATGAGTATAAAAACTTCCTCTCTAAGAACCATAAGTATCGTACTACTAAAAAAGATCTTTCCAATGGGAAACAAGAGACTGGACTAAAACCACAAATAATGACACCTCGCCTATGGAAGTTGGCATATGAAAGAATTAATCCTTGAGGTACGCATTTTGTTTATGTATCTAAATGGAATCGTGTTTTGAAATTTTATTTTAATTATTCATTTTACTTTACCACATTTGATAAATAATGTTCTGATTTTGTTTTTCTTCATCAATGCCATCGTCATGAAGATAACAATAATGGGCTTCCACGAGGAATGAAATGTTATCCCACTCAATTCATGAGGTTTTCTTACTATCAGGACCTAAAAATAGTTCATTTATTTGATACAATGCATATCAGGAAGAATGTGACAGAAACATTATGGAGAATCATAGATGACAAGAGGGATAAAGAAAAAATTGTCAAAATTTGTAATGACATTCGAGAAGCCAATCATGCAATGAAGTGTGATCTGATCAAACAACAATGGAGATCAAAATAACCTTCCATGGTTATTAACAGAGAAACAAAGCAATGGTGTAAAAGAGGTCATTCAAAAAATTAAATTTCCCACAGGTTTTTGTTCAAACCTAATGAATATCTTAATGAAGAAAGGTGAATTTGGTGGGGTTAAAAAACATTATTGGCATACCTTCATGAAATAAAACTAGGCATACCTTTGTTACATTTTTATATATATATATATATATATTTTTTTTTGTCTAGTTTTGAACAAGTAACGATTCGTTTTTATTGTTACAATATGTTCACCTTGATCTCTCCCAAATGAATTTGACAACAACGTCAAACAAGTTATATATGATCTTTGAAAATACATGATGTAAGTAGATGAAATATATATGAAAAAAAAAATCAATTTTTTGTTGTACTTAATCACACGTGTTTTACTTGTAATGTAATATGTATTATGTTTTGTTGAAACATGTTATTTTCTTGCATCATGATCCGTGGATGATTGTCATTGAAAGAAATCCATGAAGATGATATAAAGTATTGGAAGAGAGAAATTCCTCAGCTAATGTGTGAAATGTAGAAGTATCTACCTCCAATATTTTTCAATGCACAACAACACTACCTCATACACCAAGTTGAGGAGATTGAAATGTGTGGAGTTGTACACACAAGGTCAATGTGGATATTGGAGAGGCACTTGAAATCATTGAAGGCTTTGGTTAGACAAAGAGCACATCCTAAGGGTTCTATGGTTGAGGGATATATGGTATATGAATCAATGGTGTATATTAGTCAGTATCTTCCTAAATTAGTAGCGCAAGCTATGCATGCAGTGGATTACATTTGGGATGTGAACTCCATCAAAAAATTTGAAAGGGGGCAGATGTTAGGGAAAGGTACAATGAAGAAAGAGAGAGGTAATTAAAATGTGGATATTTTTAATAAATATAATTTTTTCATTTTTTTTGTGTATATGATTATACTCATTTAATATTTATTCTTTCATCATTTATTTATATTTACCATGGTTATAACTAATATTTAATATTGGTGAATTGTGATTTTTTGATCGATCAGTTGCTCAAGATTGGGATGCAATACATTTATACAGTGAAAACAATCTTGACTAGATGAAGGTATGGATTGATAGATGTAAAGAACGTCATGGCGGTAGGTCATCATGGAAAGAAATTTCTGAATTGGTTAGAGATGCTCGTCGTAATGGATATTCTTATGTTATGCAGAGGGAAATAGATTTAGCATATTGTTTGAAAGATGGAAAGGCAAGCAAATTCACCCATTTTATTCAATTATTTTATATTATATTAATGTGACTGTAGGTGTGTTTTTTTCACATTATACTTTCCAAGTTATATAAAAAAAATTATTATTAATTGACAATGCATATTTTACATGTCTGGAATATTGTAGTTGAAACACCACAAGGCTATGTAGTGCAATGGATGAAACCATAAACACTTTTGATAGAGGGATAATTGCAGTATTTTGGGTCACTAATGTTTCCTCTAGGAGTGACAGACGTCCTCAAGAATCTGAAAATAGATATTTTTAGCATTGAGAGTCACACTTAGACTGTTGTAAGTGCAAGCCCAGTACCCATCATAATATAAATGGATTAAATGGTTTGAGTAGGTGGATCAAAAAGACCAGGAAAGAAAGGGAGAGGGAAACAAAATGTCTGCAGAGGCATTCCATTTGGAATGAAGTCATAACATCCTACAACTCAAAGGAAATCAAACTGTATATCAGAAAAAGAGATATATAATGATGAGTAGAAGCATGGTGAATATGAAAAAAGGAATAAAATCCATTATACAGAGATCCTTTCTGCAATAGATAAATATTTTCTTAAACAATGAACAATGATTTAATGGGCAAGCTACAACAGATCCTCTGTTGTTCATGAATCCATCAATTAATGGAAACTATGATCCTCAAAACCTTTAATATGTTCAAGAAAGAAGATAACAAATAAGTGGTAAAAGAAAGAAGAAAATATGATAACATCTCTCATGAATCTTTACTGGCAGAAAATGTCATTACAAACAGGCCCTCAGACTTACAAATGAGCAACTAAAACTGCTCCTCCAGGTCTCACCTCTCGTGGCTCATGAATCCAACTCTTTTCTCATCCAAAACCCTTTTATTTATAGTGAATAATATATATACCCTAAGGAGGTCGAAACCAAGGACTTACATAGGATCCTCCTCCATTTAGGAGTCTGGTTACAAAAGATTCCAACAAAAGCCTAACAAATTCCTATTTTTTTGGGATTTTGTCTTTGACTATAAATGCCTTTTGAAACATGTCATCCTGATTGGTATGGATATGGAACACATATCCCTCATGTCCAACAAACTCCTAGGAGACCATTTTAACCTTCCTTGATATTGTGGCAAACTCCCAACAAGGTGAATATCCAATTTGCTATGCAAAATAGAGAGTTTGCAACACATTCTGCAATGCACTGGTGATTTAATTGTTTCTCTAAAATGCCAAACTGGGTCAGGTTGAACTTTGGTCAGCAAGTCAACAACGATATCATATTCCTCCACAAAACATTTCAGAGAAACCCACACCACCATTTTTGATTTATGATCAAAACTGTAACAACAACTCTTACAGGAAATTTCGTAGTGTATTCCATAGCGCTTGTCTCAATTCGTAGCACCTAAGCCAGTTCACAACACCAAAGGAAAATAAAGTAGCCAAACCCTTTCATGACCTACAAACAAGAGAAAAAATCTCATGGAGTACCTGATGTCTATGAGGTTGATGCTGGTAATTTTGATTTTGCAAGAGGAGGCCTGCAACCTATAAAACCTACAACCCTTTTCCTTAACTAGTTTGCATCTTCAATTCGCAGCGCCAACTGAAATATAGCTTGCACACATTGAGGACGTTGTTAGTTGATGGTATGATATATCTTTGAAAATTTGTTTAAAATATAAGCTCTGAAAACAATAAGACCTTATGTGTCATGATTATTTAACCCTACAATTCTATGTGATAACATCTAGCTCCATAAGGGATGGCATGCTCCCTGTGCACTGAAAATAACATGCATTTTAGTGCATTATCCATTCCATCTCTGCATACTGTATTCCTAAAACAATCTCTACTCCTTACTGAAAAATAAAAACACTGTCATAAGCTGCAAACTGAACTCAGACTGTAGACAAATTCAAACCAAAAATCACATGCTCATGGAGTGAGCTTATTTATGTACATCAACCTACACTAATCTATTTAGCTGAGCTTATTTTCTTAATTGAAGTCATACTTCTAATGCAACCATGTGAGTATCGAACTGATGAAAGTAACTCCTTCCATGCAATGGTTCGAAATAATTTTTAAGTGATCTAAAGCTTACAGGAAGAGGTTAGTAAGAAATGGATACTTATAACTATGATCTGAAGTCATACCAACAACTGGATCATAAGAAACCTTTGAAAAATATAACTCTATGTAAAAATCCACAGGATCATGAAAATTATGAAAAGACATTTCTAGTTGGTTAAGAAAACCATCCTTCTCCTCTGTGAAGGTCGATTCATCAATAAAATGATGGTCCTGATATACTTTACAACTACTCATATTTTGTTTGATGTTTCTTGCAAGTGCAGGTATAGAAATGATAGACATTTCCTCATCGATCCATGGAGTTTTCTTCTCATCAATAGTTGATAAAGAGAATTCCAATTGTTGATGCAATTCTTCCCTATCTTCTTTATTATCATATACTGGTTGGATGCTAATAAGATTTATATGTGCTTTAGTAAATATCTACTCTTTATCATTTGAATACTCAAAGGAAACAATTTGATTTTCAGGACAACTTAAAAAAATAGATACATTTGATACAATGTCAAAAGTATCTACATCCTAGCTATTACTTTGAATATCATCAACCTCTTGATCATAATGAAAAGTGTCTTCTACTGTAGCATACTCTTTAAGACTATTTGATCCTTTACTTAGCAAATCGAATTCATAACAACATTCTTGATAAAGGAAATCAGTTGCAAATTTCTCTTTGCAAAACAAACGAAATGCAACATGAAAATGTCTTAGTTAAGTAATACAAGCAATCATGAGTGATATATGTTGGCAAATGTTTAACAGACAGCATATGCTTGTCATTGATGGCAAGTACATCAATGAAGATGGCACGAGTACAGGAAGAATATAACAGATGGGCACCAGGAGTATTTTGGGAAGACGCTGCAAAGCAAGCTCGATAAGATCATAAGAGATAGTGTAGAGGATGGTTGGCATGCTTTACAGGCAATATGTGCTTGTCATTGATGGAAAGATTAGAGTATGCAATGAAGGAAAAACAAGGACAAAGTAAGCTTAGGAGGGATTAGCACAAAGTCGAATGCAGTGCATAGGTGTGCACCAAGGTTTGAGGTTAACTCACTGCCAAAGCTCAAGAGAGATAGTGTACTCAGGATCTCAGGCGGATCAAAGGTCGAGGCCTTTGACACTTTTAAATTCTCCCAAGTAAGGAGGATGCGTAAGCTTGGGGGGAGAAGCGTCAGTGATCATTGGATTCCATCCTGAATTCCTGATGGTCGTCAGATCTGAATGTAGACAAGAAGAGCACGCTGAAGAGGAGGATAGATCTCAGGCATTAGATCCGAGCACAGGGTCTGACCACCGTTGGATCCAGAAGATCCTACACAATCTTTAAAGTGTTAGGAGAAGCGGGCTTACAAAATCCCGAAAGCAGGAGGACCGTCCATCTTCGAGTAGGACACGTGGCAAAATATCGTCGTTTCGCTAATTGGAGATGTCAAAGAATATTAACCACAAGAATCCTGAAATTGTGATATGAGAAATCACAAATTAATCTGAGCCGTCAGATCAAGGTTTGATCTGGACCATTGATCCGAGTCCATTTCGGAGTTTCGCGGATCGAGAGTTGGAGATGTCAAAGAATATTAACCACAAGAATCCTGAAATCGTGATATGTGAAATCACGACTTAATCTGAGCCGTCAGACAAAGGTTTGATCTGGACCGTTGATCCCAGTCCATTTCGGAGTTTCACAGATCGAGAGTTGGAGATGTCAAAGAATATTAACCACAAGAATCCTGAAATCGCGATATGTAGAATCGTGACTTAATCTGAGCCGTCAGATCAAGGTTTGATCTGGATCGTTGATCCCATTCCATTTCGGAGTTTCGCGGATCGAGAGTTGGAGATGTCAAAGAATAATAACCACAGGAATCCCGAAATCGTGATATGAGAAATCGTGACTTAATCACAGTCGTCAGATCAATATGTGATCTGGACCGTTAATCCGACCCCATTTCGGAGTTTCGTGGATCGGGACTTTGAAGTGACAAGAACACTGAACATCAAGAATGTCGAAATCGCGAAATGATTTGAGCCGTCAGATCAAGTGTTGATCGGGACCGTTGATCCCATGCCATTTCGGGGTTTTGGGGATCACGACTTGGAGAGTCGAGATGCCTCATCTCTAGATTCACGAAATGAGAAATTGTGAAAGTGCCTTATGCATAAGGTTGTGGTCACAACCCTTGGTCACATCAGCGAGAGATGGAGAAAAGAGATAGAGCAACCAAGCTCCTTTTCTAGGATCGCGATTGGGAATGTCGAGACACATGGTCACACGAATGTCGAATTGTCGAATGCCAAAATGCCGAAATGAATGTAAGATCCCATGGAATCAATCCAATGGTGCAAGTGAATTTGAACAAGATCGGAGGGCTACTGTAGCATGACACAGTGTAACTGCCAGAAACCACTGATGGTTTCTGCCAGAGGACTCAAAGACACTTCGGGATGATTGACAGAGGAGGTGAAGAGTCTCTGGGAATCTTCAAGAGGGATGAAGATATTCGTGGAGGCGATTGACAGATGGATGAGCATTGAGGCCTGTAACTGGAACAGAGAAGGTGAGCTCGACTGTCACAGAGAAGACAAAGAGTCTCAAACTGCCAGAGAGGCTGAGGAATCTCAGTATAACATACAATGATGTTGAATGAGTGGTAAACAACCAAAGAAGATGAAGAGTCACGATGATGATCAAACATAGCACTCAAGTTGTGGAA
Organism: Picea engelmannii; assembly: GCA_009831015.1. NCBI lineage: Eukaryota > Viridiplantae > Streptophyta > Pinopsida > Pinales > Pinaceae > Picea > Picea engelmannii. The sequence continues at coordinate 852,651 of ML778464.1, forward strand.
GAATTTGGCGCGGAGTGAGGAATCTCAGTATAACATACAGTGATGCTGAACGAGTGGTAAATGACTAGAGAAGCTGAAGAGTCATGATGATGATCAGACAGAGAACTCAAGTTTTGGAGGAATTTGGTGTAGAGTGAGCATGCAAAGGCATTGCGAATATTACATGCACAAAGACAACAAAGACTATAAGAATGCTAAACAAAGAAGAGATAATTGTTTTCATTGTGTATGAGAATTGAGGTGTGTGCAAGGAGGCAGAGCGCAGAAGCAGAAATGCATAGTAGAGGAATGGTGCATGGAAGGGATATGGCGCAGAGAGCATAAAAGATAGAAGAACAGAAAGTGCAAGGGGTGTGCAGAAGACACTGATGCAGATAGGACAGAGCAGTGTAATAGAACAACGACAAGGCTGGTAAGCCATTGAATAACTTTATATCACTGTAATAAGTTTTAGTAACAAAGAATTTACATTTCAGGGTGGTTGGGAGGTGATAGGGAGGACTGGTGTCCTCAGAGGTTCAAGTGGGTGCTTGAACACAAGGAGTTGTAGCGTCCTTCTAGTTTGTGCTAGAGAAACCAGGGAGTTGATGCTTCCTTCTAGTTGGTGCTAGAGAAACCAGGGAGTTGATGCTTCCTTCTAGTTGGTGCTAGAGAAACCAGGGAGTTGGTG
>ML778464.1:870248-880346 GCA_009831015.1 Picea engelmannii
ACCAACGATAATATTCAAATTTATGGATTAACTAAATGCGTTGATTAAGGTGACTGAAACTTAGGTTAGAAGTTTAATCAAGATATTTTTTTATATATAATGTTGATAAGTAAAACCCAAAAAAACAAAAAAACAAAAAAATCACCTTACCTAGTTTTAAAGAAATTAAAAAAAAAAAAAAAAAGACTTAGACCAAGATAAGCGGGAGGAGACTTCATGCACGCTAGGAAAGTAAGCTAGAGGAATTGGTGAGTATGGCGCAAAGCTAGTGTATCTATCGGGCGAGGGAGTCAGTAGTTTTCTTAGGAAGTGACATGAAGCTTAGACGCTTAACCCTAACCTAGCCACCTCCCCTAAAGAGAGTAACGTCTGTTTATAGACAAGTAAAGAAAAAATTATGCCTAACCTTGTTTTCTAGTTTAAGTTGCGCAAATTTAAAACGTCCTTGAACTTACCCTGACAACTTTGGTTGATGCAGGTTAAATCACACAGGATGGTTAGGACTCGAGGGAATCGAGGCAGAGGAGCATCGTCGCAGGCACCGCCACCACCACTAGCGTCGCCACCACCATCGTCGAAACTAGATCTCATACTGCGCTCTTTGGAGGCCATAAATGAGACTTTAAAGGGGCGTCAACCAACAGGGATCAAAGTGGATCCCCCACCATCTGGAACGGGTAATCCAGAAGCGTCGAGGGATTCGGGGGGAGGAACTCCACTCGAAGACATCACTAGAGAACTGCAGAAGATCAACTTCCGGAGCTTGTTGGGGGTCACACCAATGAACGCGTAGAAGCATGGTTGGAAGGCATGACAAGGTGTTTTCCCTTAAGGGACTATGCGTCCACCTCAAAGGTGAAGATAACGATTTTTCAGTTAAGAGACAACACCTTGAACTGGTGGGGCAACCTAGAAAGACAACTACATCTTACCCCAGACATCGTATCTTGGGAACTTTTCGAGGAGAGGTTCTGAAGGAAATATCTGCTAGCTTACTATGAGGAATAATAGGTAGGAGTGTTTCATGCTCTAGTACAGGGAAACACGACCATAGAAGAATATGAGATTAGGTTTATGGAATTGGTCAAGTATGTTTCATATATGGATAACGACCAACGACAGGCAGAATGCTTCGTCTATGGGCTAAACCCTAAGATAAGGGCTATGGTGCGGATGTGGAAACCATCTTTAGTAGCGGAAGCTGTGAAAAATGCATGTTATGCGGAGGAACACATGAACTTAACTGGAGGTACGAGACCGACCTTTCCGCATCACCCTAGATTCGTGGGGAAGGCCCCTAGGACATTTCCCAGGGGAGGGGGATCAAGGACACTAGCCACAGGGATTTCAATGGCAGCAAGTGCAGCATCTCGTTCATCACCAACAATGCAGGCAGGACCATGACCATCTCAGGGAGCAGCTAGTAGGGGCAGGGGTTCCAGGGGAAGGAACTCGTTTCAGAGACAATCACATAACATTGTGCAGGTTCAATCCTGTGTTACTTGTTGGGGATGTGGAGGACCCCATTACTAGCGTGACTGCCCAGAGTTACAATCAGGATTTGTGCATAGAGAAGGAAAGGCCCCGATGGGAAGAGCAAGTAGAAGCCACTAGATTTACGCAACGGTTAATAATCGCCAGGATGAACATCAATCCACATTCGTGGAGTCATCAGGTATGCTAAATCATATCAACGTTAAGATTTTATTTGATTCTGGTGCTACAGATAGTTTCATTTTACCATCTGCAATAGAAAAGAGTGGGTTGGTAGCCTACGAGCACGATGACTTTAAACAAGTCGAGATGGCTTCGGGGGAAAAACAAGTGGTAGGACCTAGCATCGATAATTATATAGTAGACTTGGGAGTGTGTACTACCAGTTTGAAGGTATACGTCACTGCTCTCGGGGCATATGACCTAATCATTGGAATGGATTGGTTAGAAGCCCATCGAGCTTTGGTAGATTGTTTCACAGAAAGGGTGCTCTGTATAGACGATGAAGGAAGGCCAGTGGAGATCCAGAGTGTACGGAGAAGGGTGTCATTATGCTTTATCTCAACTATGAAGGTTAAGAGATTCTTTAGGAAAGGGTGTCGACTATATGTAGTGGAAGCAGTGAATGAAAGGAAGGGACCCTCATTGGATCAGTACCCGGTATTGTCAGAATTTAAAGATGTTTTTTCGAACGAGTTACCAGGGTTACCTCCTGAGAGGGAGCTTGATTTTACTATTGAGATAAAACCTGGTGCAGAACCAATTTCCAAGACTCTGTATCGGATGACAGCATCAGAACTTTGTGAGTTGCAAATGCAGTTGAAAGAGTTACTAGACTTAGGGCTAATAAGGCCTAGTGTCTCACCTTGGGGTGCACCAGTAATTTTTGTAAAGAATAAGGATGGTTCCTTACAACTATGTATAGATTACAGGGACTTGAACCATGCTACAATGAAAAATAGGTACCCTATGCTGCGAATAGATGACCTCTTCGATCAGATGATAGGAGCAGTGGTATTCTCAAAGATTGATTTGTGATCAGGGTATCATCAGTTAAGGATTAAGGAAGACGATATCCCAAAAACTGCCTTTCGAACTCGGTTTGGACATTACGAGTTTGTCGTAGTACCTTTTGGATTGACCAATGTGCCAGCAGTATTCATGAGCCTCATGAACGACGTATTCCAGAAGTACTTAAACCGTTTTGTACAAGTCTTTCTAGATGACATGCTCATCTATTCCAAGAACGAAAGAGAACATGAGGAACACTTGCGAGTGGTGTTGTCCTACCTTAGGGAGAACAAATTGTATGGAAAGTTGTCAAAGTGTTCCTTCTTCCAGAAAGAAATTCACTATTTAGGTCATATCATTTTCGGTGAAGGAATCTCTGTGGACCCAGAAAAGGTAAAGGCCATTATGGAGTGGCCAGTGCCGAAAAATTCCCATGAGGTGATAAGCTTCATGGGGCTAGCAGGTTATTATCGGAGATTTGTGGAAGGATTCTAAAAAATAGCGAAACCCATCACCACTTTGTAGTGCAAGGGGGTCAGGTATGAATGGACGGAAGAATGTGATAGTGCATTCATTGAGCTTAAGAGGTTACTAACTAGTGTGCCAATTCTACTAGTGTTGGATATGGAAAAGGACTTCACAGTCTGCATGGATGCCTCGAAGCAAGGGTTGGGGGCCGTGCTAATGCAGGATGGAGGAGTGATAGCTTATGCATCAAGGAAGTTGAAGAAACAAAAAGAGATTTATGCTACTCATGATTTAGAGTTGGCAGCTGTAATGCTAGCTCTGAAACTTTGGAGGTGCTATCTTGTGGGGTGAAACTTTGAGCTCAAAACGGACCATCAAAGTTTAAAACATCTCTTCACTCAAAGAGATCTGAATGCCAGGAAAAGGCGATGGAGTGAGTTTATGAGTGAGTATGATTTTGGTATTTCATACATCAAGGGAAAGGAAAATGTGGTCGTAGATGCCTCGAGTAGGAGACCACGTGTCTTCTCCTTGGAACCCTTAAAGGTCAATCTGAGGGAACGTGTGTTGATGCAACTCCAGGGAGACAGGTGGTATTTAAAGGTTACTTCAAACCTCCAGAGTGGAAGGTAGTTAGATCCAAAGTATGAATTATATAGTCTAGAAGCAGACGAACTATTGAGATATCGGGGAAGGATGTAGATTCCTTACGACGGGGATATTTGAAGCATCATATTGAAGGAAGCCCGTAGAGCATTTTATTGTGTGCATCCGCGTGTGAAGAAGATGTACGCAGACATGAGGAAACTTTTCTTCTAGGTAGGCATGAAGTGCGTTGTAGTCCATTTCGTCGCCAAGTGCCTAGAGTGTCAACAAGTGAAAGTTGACCACCATCACCAGACAGGCCTCCTACAACCACATGATGTTCCTATGTCCAAGTGGGAAGTCATCTCTATGGATTTTCTTGTAGGGTTTCCACTCACATCTCATAAATACAATGCCATTCTTGTGATAGTTGATAAGTTAACCAAGAGTGCTCATTTTATTCCGGTTAGAGACACTTACGATGTCACTGATGTGGTACGTGTGTTTGTAAGCGAGGTTATCCGTTTGCACGGGATACCTAAAAAGATCATTTCAGATAGGGACTCGAGATTCACTTCCAGGTTTTGGACAAATTTGCAGTCAGCGTTGGGGACTCAATTGAACTTAAGCACAACTTATCATCCTGAAACAGATGGGAAAACTGAGAGAGTAAATCAAGTCATGGAAGACATGCTTAGGATGTATGTCATGGATAATCAAACCCATTGGGAGAAGTACCTACCTTTGGTAGAGTTTGCCTACAATAATAGTTTTCATATCTCCATCGGAATGCCACCCTACGAAGCTCTATATGGGAGGCCATGCAGAACGTTGTTGAGTTGGTATAGATTAGAATATTGAGTAACAGTTGGGCCAGAATTGATTCAAGAGATGGAGGAATAGGTGATTCAGATTAGGCAGAGACTAAAGGAAGCACAAGATAGGCAGAAAAGTTATACACATGCACACAGGACCTACCGAAGTTATGAAGTGGGAGAATAGGTTTTCATTCGTATCAGGCCTAACAAGAGTACCGTATGGTTCGAGAAGGGGACAAAGTTGTCACCCCGATTTATAGGACCATTCAGAATCCAAGAGAAAATAGGACATGTTGCCTATTGTCTCATACTAGTGCCCCACTTGCATACAACTCATAATGTTTTTCATGTATCTGTTTTACGTCATTATGTTGTTGATGAATCACATAAACTAAATTGGAAGGAATTGTAGGTATCGGACGTGGGAATTCTCACGATAGAACCGTTACGCATATTGGACCATAGAGTTTGATAGCTCAGGAACCATTTGGTAGACCAAGTTAGGGTCCAATGGGACAAGTATAGTCCAGTATCTGCTACTTGGGAATATGCCGAGACACTATGATGAGACTATCCCTCACTTTGTTTTTTACCACCTCGAGAATATGTTTCTCGAAGGCTGGGCGTATGCAACACCACCTTTTGACTTAGACAACCAGGATTACCTGAGGTCTACACTTTTATTTTCTATTCACAGTGAAACTATTAAATGATACACTTAAACTTTTAAGACGTATGAATCTTTATGAATGTTTATATGTATTTGAATAATGATGGATATGATGCGGTATATTGTGAGAATGTAAATTTTATGAATGTTTAAATGTTATTGATGATGATGGATATAATGCGATCTACTAGGTGAATGTAAATTTTATGAAAATTTAAATGCTATTGATGATGATGGATATGATGCGATATATTGTGTGAACGAGAATTCTATGAAGGTTTAAATGCTATTAGAATGATGTTGGATATGATGCAATCTATTTTGTAAATGATAATTTTATGAATGGGTGTCGAAATTGAATTATGGGATATTATGAGATCTATTTCTAACTTGAAAACTTTGATGTTAAGTTGTTGGTACACGGATACTGAATTGAAATGATGGTTGTATGCAATTACCTAATCATAATGCATAGAAATGTATGAGTTTGTGTTACAGACTAATCTGTAGGTTAGGGGCTATGAAATAGCCAAGGGATAATAATGATGAAAGTGAATGACATGACCACTGGCCGAGAAAAAATATGGTATGAATCCTTGTATGTGAAAATTATATTGTTTGGATACATTGCTATGATATATGGACTAGTGCAGGATTTCAGGTGATGAGACTGCCTAAAACCGAATAAATGATGACAAAATTCCCAGCAACACGGTGCCACTGTATATTCCATTGTAGGGTGTGGACCCTAGTTATGATTAGGAGGGGTGGAGGCATTTCCCACCATGTATCCTCCAAAACCTAAAGTCATGGGAGGTCGGTGTTAGCTCACGCTCCCCTAGATGTGTGATGATGACTGTCAGTTGCCTATTGGGGAAGCTTGGTCAAGATAGTGACACTTTCGCTTACAGGTTCTATTTGGAGTTAGGTCAATATAGTTGACGCTCCAAGATAGTCCAGCAGAGGAAGGATAGGAATGAAGATGGAAGTAAGTTAGGGAGGAAGGATGAGTAGAAATAGTTCAGAAAGTATGGAGATTTGTCTGATAGTGGAATTTAATTTTTTTCCCTTCTAAAAACGAAAATGTGTATATATGAATATTCATAATTACGTAACTAAACCACAGTTGTCTAAATAAAATTTTTGAACTAGATAATTGTAATTAAAGGATTTCGCAAACATTTGATTGATTTATTGTCTTTTATAAAAGAATAGTCTTGTTGATTGGATTGGATGCATACATAAATTACTATAAGGGTGATAGTTATTGATTATTAGTACATGCACGGGACTTGTATGTACTAGCTACACATGCATATCTTGTACATATACACTAGTATGAATGAGTTTCTTGTCTTACTTACTAATAATGACGATTATTTGTTATGAATGTGTGAACCATGTCTCTTTTCCCTTGTATCATAAAATACCTTAACTTCGGGACGAAGTTTCCTCAAGGGTGGGTGTATGTAACAACCCTACTTAAATAGTTGCATAGGGTTATCAAGTAAAGTTAATTAAGTAATTAACTATCTTAATGTGTATTAGTTAAGTGATGATTAACTATTGATACAATTATTTATTTATTTAGATTAATTAATTAATTGAGTACTTAACACATTTAAGGTTTGGATAAAGAATTGAAGGCTTAATAACTTTAATTTATTTATGATAAGACTTTACGTATGATAGGGGATAAGGTAGTAAATGGAATTTAATTTATTTATTATAAGACTTTATGTATGACAGGGGAGAAGGAGTAAATGGGGGGATAAGGTGGGTGGCCTTAAATGATGGAGGAGGCAGTGAATGGGGGATATGAATGAGAAGAGGCCTTTGGGAGATGATTATGAAAATTGGGGGAGAGGAGCATTATTGGCAAGAGGAGGACTGTATTTTCTGGTTTCTTTTTGGCGGTATTTTGAGGTTTGGAGTTTTGGGAGGACTGTTACAGGGGGCACCAGGTTGCTGGGAGTTTTGGGCTCGGGGGGCAGGAATCCTCACAGAATCCTAGATCTAGGGAGCCGGATAGGCTTCTCCTAGCTGGTTGGGTGGTTAGTCGGTTTTGGGCAGGGTTTGGTCAAAGCATCAAGTAGAGTCTGGGTAGAGTCTGGGCAAAGCAGCAGAAAGGACAATCAGAGGTCAAGAATTTAGCATCAGACAGAGGTATTTTTATGTATGCATTCTGATGAACATGTGATGGTTAAATTAAAATTATTAGCATGTTGTTATTTAAATTTTTGATGCTTATATGCTAAATGAAAGAAATTACTTATTGTTTATGCATCGAAGTAATCTTATCTGTTTAAATTTATGAGTTTTATTAGGCTTAATTAATTTAAGGTTCCTACACTTTTCTACTTCTTCCTTTTGTGCTGCTATGTTGGCTTCTAAACATTTATTTTGATATTGTAGAGTTTCTTAAATTCTTCTGGCCTCTTCTAGTTGAGCTCTAAAATTATTGATGATCTATTGATCTTTTTCGGAACCTTGAACACTTTTCTTTTGCTTCATCAATTCTTTCTTGGATGACTTGTTTTCTTCTCTTTCTTTCCTTAGATATTTAATTTCACTGATCATTTTTTCTCCGTAATCAACTTCTGCTTCATAATACTCTTCCTCTTTTGAATCTGTTTGACATGATGAGCATCTTTCTTCTTGTTCTGTATCTGCATCTTCTTTGGCATTTTTTGAATCTGTGATGGGTGAAGAATATATGTCATGTAACTTATCCCAAAGTTCTTTGGCTTATGAACATTTACCAACCTTTTCTCTCACCGGTTTAAGTAATCCTTCCCAGATGAAATCCATTTCTATTTTGTTATTCTTATTCAATTCCTTCTTGGTTGTAGTCTTTGCCCTTTTTGAACTATCATATCTTGTAACAACTGATAGACAAATATAATTTCCTTGTGCCTATAAAAATACTTCCATCCTTCTGCTCCACATCTCATACTTAAAACCATTCTGACCATTAAACATTGGTACTCCATTCTCAGAATAATCCATGATCTCCTTCCAGTGGTTAAATTGATTCCTGAAGGAACCTCACTCGAATATCGATTGTTAGATTACTAAGAGGGGGGATGAATTAGTAATAGAGAAATTTAATCCTTTTTAACCATATAATCCAAGTGTTATATCAATGTAGCATTATCATCGAATAACTGCAGAGTAAATAATAAATGAACAAATGAACAAACATACACATACATAGTACACCAGGTTTTACGTGGAAACCCAAAGTGGGAGAAAACCAAGGAATGCCTTTTATTATATGTCTTGAAGAATTACGTTCATTGGAAGTACCAAATTCCTTTGTTTTCTAGCTGCAACTGGAAGGAGGCTCCAAACCCCTAGTTTCTTAGGTTACAACCCGAGGGAAGCTCCAACTCCCCAAATATATGGCTACAACTAGAAGGAGGCTACAACCCCCTATGTTCTCCAGCTACAACCATAAGGTGGATAAAACCACCTGTCCTTGCCCCATCCAACCTCCCTGACGTATAAGTAGAATGATGGAACCATTGTCACACTATCATTGTGAGATATACTATTGTAAACTTGTACCAATCAACCTATACCAGACAACATGTACCAATAACCTGAACCATGCATCAACCATGCATAAATCTATACCTCAACCTATAATCAACCTGTACTATAAAGAAGTGCATCAACCATGAACCAACCTGTACCAACCAACCTATAATCAACTTGTACCATAAATAAGTGCATCAACCATGCACCAACCTGTACCTCAACCTTTACCATGAACAACGACATCAATCATGCACCAAACCTGTACAAATAACCCATCACAACAACTTGTCCAAACAACCTATCACAACAACATGTATCATCAATTTTATCAACCAAATTAGATCTACTCACCAAGATCAATCACCAAGACAACTGTCAAATATTTTCATCAACCAAGTATAACACAACAACTTATAATCATCACCAACATCAATATGTGCTTCTAATAATACAAGTATGCTACATCATCCATAAACCATGTGTCAACAATACTACTAACAAGTGTTTCCAACCATGTACCAAGTATGTAACAATCATTACTTGTCTCAACCATGTACTCGACATGCACCTCAACCAAATTCCCTCATCAATTTCATCATCCAAATATGATTTGTAAATTTTTAATAAACCTGGTTTATATGATCACATTCTTGCAAACCTTCCTTAACTTTAACAACAAGATACTAGCATTTTCATCAAATGTTTCTTTAATCTCACATGCCTAGTTTTGGATTAGTCAACAACCCTAAATTGAAGTAATCATAACTTTGTACATGTAATGAATAAATATATGAAACATATACACAATATTATTTAGTGTGTTTTATGCAATTCCTCCAGGTTTCACTACTTGGAACCTCTCAGAAAAAGAGTTATAGTAAAAATGGCATACCTTGTTGAATTATGGCTTATTCTAGAGATCGACCTTGTAGAGTGTGCCCCGCATGGAATATTTGTTGAATCGATCTAACAATATTAAAAAAAAACACTATAGATGGTAATAAAACCAACACATTTTGTCTTAGTTAATTTGGATCTGTTATGAAAAAGTTATGACATGTTTACCCGAAACACCTATTTTTGACTAGTTTCAGGACTAGCCACAAACCCTATTTTCCATAGAGTGTAACTCCGAAACTGCAACGACCCACAAGATCATTTTTTTACCACAGATACATGGATATGTTTCCTCAATGGTATAGAAATTTCATGGTCTAAATAGTTCTATAAAAAAAGTTATTGATAAAATGGTGAGATGGCATGTAAATAACATACCTTAGAAAGAATCATCAAAATAATTTAGCCTTCCTTGAATTCTGGCCTTATTTTCTTCACCTTCCTTCAACAATTCGTCTTAGATATCCTCTGATTACCTTAGAAACCTATATATATTCAATATTCTCAAGTGTGATGTAAAATGAGAGAGCCTTGCCTCTTATTTATACTCTCCAAGTAGCTTCCTTAAAAACATCTTCTAGGTCACTTTGCCCACTTTCCTTATTTTAGGGT
>ML778464.1:880435-898592 GCA_009831015.1 Picea engelmannii
ATTTTGTATTCACTTTGAATTATAATACACTCATCACTTCACTTTATTATTTACCTTTTAAAATCTCTTAAATCACTTTGACTACTTTGACCTTTTGGGGCTTCTAGATGACATATGAGGGTCCTCCAACTTCGTAAGGCCATGACTCTCAAACCATGAGGAGTTATGTGACGTTCCACATACCACCAGAAATGGAATGACATGTAATATCCATATATAATAGTATTACCTGAAAATATATCAAAATGCATACCGTTATCCATCAAACAAACTTGGGTCCACTACCCAAACCTGGGTTCTCCAACTTCTCATGGCCATAACTCTCTAGCCGTGAGGAGTTATGCGACGTTACACATACCACCTGAAATGGCATGATAAGCACTATTCATATAGGATAGTTTCACTGAAAAATTCAATGACCTTCATCTTATTATTCCACAAATAAGCATGGGTTATCTAACCATACTTCTAGGATAACTCAATCCGCAAAGCGTCTTCCCATGAGGGATTTCACCATAAGGGGACCACTTTGGAGTTCATCCATTTATACTTATTATCAACCATGAAAAGACAATAATGAGTCATATTTACATCAAACAAACTTGGGTCAATTACCCAAACCTTTGTGCTACTAGAATTCACTACCGTACTTTCTCCAAGGGTTGACATCAATCACTAAGGGTTGACATCAATCTACAATATCACTCTCCAATAGATGACATCAATGACAACCAAAAATACATACCAACTATCCATCAACCTAAGCCAACTGTCTGACAATGTTTTGTTAGAGTAGGAAGAATATGGGTCAAAATATGAAGAAGACGAAGAAGATGAACCAGGCGTAGGAGACAATGCACTAGTTCTTGATGATGATATCGATGAACATATGCTCAAAAATGACATTGATGATGATGATGATATCATAAAACTTTTAAACATTGTTTCTGAACCGGACGCTGATACAAATGTTGAGTTGGATGATTAAGAAGAAGATACAGAAGAAGGATGATACAAATGTTGTGTTGGTCGATGAGGTATGTAACTAGATATTTTATTTTGTATGAATTATTCTCTTTAAATAATTTTTTATGTGGGTTAATTACATGTTTTAAAGTTTTATTTCATTTTTGTTTTGGTAGTTTTTATGCATGATTACTATGTTTCTTTTGTTTGTTTTCTATTTTATAGATTGGGTATTGGGGAACTAAGAGTGATGTGAGGGGGGCGGGGGGGATGGAGGGGCCATATGAGCTTCCGCCTTCACATGGTTGGACTTGTTTAGTAGAGAATAAATTACTTTTGAAACCAAGAGAAGTTCATTCATTCATATTTAAACTCAAATATCACTCACAGACCCATTCTATATACCGTCTTATCTCGTCCTCGTTTCATTTTAATTTTCTGATCGATCAAATTTTAAAGGAAACAACTATTAAAAGACATTGTACTAGGGCTAGAGTTTATGATGGGAAACAATGACCTATGAATGTGGCCAACATTTAAATTTTTTCAAAATGTTTCTCTATGCACCGAAATGTGACATGGATACTCTATTCACATTTGACATGGACTGAAATTTGACATGGATAGTCTGTTCCATGTCAAATTTCAAAATAGTTTCAAAACCAATTCTATATAAGGGAAGCTCCATGTCAAATTTCAAGATAGTTCTGACAACGATTCTATAGAAGGGAATGATGAATGATGACAATGAGAGGTGAAATATGATGAACGTTGATGCAAATGTGGACAATCTCAAAGCTTATGTGGGGACATCATACATCCTTGAGTCTTGAAACCATCCCATACCATCAAGGCACGTGTCTAGTCTAACCATGTCAAATTTCGATGAGTACACACACATATTGAATAAATTTCAATGTTGGCCCCATTCACTCCTCACTATGCGGGGTCGATGCATGACATTTGTGGTGGTTGAATTGAACATTCTGCGACATCAACTCGACTTGGTAATTCAATAATCAAACCCTCCTTAAGTATTATGTGGGGACATCAAACATCCTTAAGTATCGTGATGGGTGTTATGAGATCCTTAAGTATTATGCACGTTCGGTGGAATACATTTTTGATGGGTGTATTGGAAGTTCCATGCCAAATTTCAAGATAGTTTCGACAACAATTCTATAGAAGGGAATGACGAATGATGACAATGAGAGGTGCAACATGATTAACATTGATGCAAATGTGGATGATCTCAAATATTGTGTGGGGACATCATACATCCTTGAGTCTTGAAATGCTCCCATACCGTCAAGGAATGTGTCTAGTCTAACCATGTCAAATTCCAAATCATACATGCACATATTGAATAAATTTTAATGTTGGCCCCATTCACTGCTCACTATGTGGGATCGATGCATGGAATTTGTGGTGGGTGAATTGAAGATTTTGTGACATCAACTCGACTTGGTAATTCAATAATCAAAGCCTCCTTAAGTATTGAAACCCTCCCATACCTTCAAGGAAACTATCTAGTCTAACCATGTCAAATTGCGACGCATACGAGAACAGATTGAACAAATTTCAATGTTGGCCCCATTCACTACTCACTCTGTGAGTTTGATAGAAGAAATTTTTGATGGGTGTATTGGAAGGTCCATGTCAAATTTCAAGATAGTTCCGACAACGATTCTATAGAGGGGAATGACGAATGATGACATCAAACATCCAAATAGATACTGTTAGCACTGAGAGTCACACTTAGACTATTGTAAGTGCAAGCCTAGTACCCATCAGAATATAAATGGATTAAATCATTTGAGTAGGTGGATCAGAAAGACTAGGAAAGAAAGGGAGAGGGAAACAAAATGTCTGCACAGGCATTCCATTTGGAATGGAGTCATAACATCCTACAGATCAAAGGAAATCAAACTGTATATCAGACAAAGAGATATATAATGATGAGTAGAATCATGGTGAATACGAAAAAAGGAATAACATCCATTATACAGAGATTCTTTCTACAATATATAAATATTTTCTTAAACAATGAACAACGATTTAATGGGCAAGCTACAACAGATCCTCTGTTGTTCATGAATCCATCAATCAATGGAAACTATGATCCTCAAAACCTCCATTATGTTCAAGCAATAAGATAACAAATAAGTGGGAAAAGAAAGAAGACAATCTGATAACAACTCTCATGAATCTTTGATGGCAGAAAATGTCATTACAAACAAGCCCTCATACTTACAAATGAGCAACTAAAATTGCTCCTCCAGCTCTCTCCTCTCGTGGCTCATGAATCCAAATATCTTCTCATCAAAAACCCTTTAATTCATAGTGAATAATCTCTATCTACCCTAAGGAGGTCGAAACCAAGGAGTTACATAGGATCCTCCTCCATTTAGGAGTCTTGTTACAAAAGATTCCAACAAAATCCTAACAAATTCCTATTTTTTTGGCATTTTGTCTATGACGATAAATGCCTTTTGAAACAGTTCATACTCATTGATATGGAGATGGAACACATATCCCTCATGTCCAAAAAATTCTTAGGAGATGATTTGAACCTTCCTTGATAGGTGGCAACCTCCCAACAAGGCGAATGTCCAATCTGTTATGAAAAATAGAGAGTTTGCAACACATTCTGCAATGCACTGGTGTTTTAATTATTTCTCTCAAATGACCAACTGAGTCAGGCTGAAGTTTGGTCAGTAAGTCAACAAGGATATCATATTCCTCCACAAAAAATTTCAGAGAAACCCACATCACCGTTTTGGATTTATGTTCAAAAATGCAACAACAACCGCTACAGGAAAATTTGTAGCGTATTTCATAGCGCATGTCTCAATTCGTAGTGCTTGAGCCAGTTCACAACACCAAAGGAAAATAAAGTATCCAAACCCTTACCTGAACTACATACTAGACAAAAAAATATCATGGAGTACCTGATGGTTATGAGGTTGATGTTGGTAATTTTGAATTTTCACCAGGAGGCCTGCAACCTATACAACCTACAACCCTCTTCCTTAACTAGTTTGCATCTTTAATTCACAGCGTGAACTGAAATATAGCTTGTACACTTTGAGGAGGCTGTTAGTTGATGGTATGACATATCCTTGAGAATATTTTTAAAATACAAGCGCTGAAAACAATAAGACCGTATGTGTCATGATTTTTTAACCCTACAATTCTATGTGATAACATCTAGCTCCACAAGGCATGGCATGCTCCCTGTGTGCTAAAAATAACATGTAGTTTAGTGCCTTATCCATTCCATCTCTGCATACTGTATTCCTAAACACATCTCTACCCCTTATTGAAAAATAAAAACAATGTCATAAGATGCAAACTGAACTCACACTGTAGACAAATTCAAACCGAAAATCACATGCTCATGGAGTGAGATTATTTATGTACATCAACCTACACTAATCTATCTAACTGAGCTTATTTTCTTAATTGAAGTCATACTTCCAATGCAACCATGTGAGTATTGAACTGATGAAAATAACTCCTTCCATGCAATGGTTCAAAATAATTTTCAAGTGATATGAAGCTTGCAAGAAGAGGTTAGTAAGCAATGGATACTTACAACTATGATCTGAAATAATACCAACAACTATATCATAAGAATCCTTTGAAAAATATAACTATATGTAAAAATCCACAGGATCATGAAAATTATGAAAAGACATTTCTAGTTGGTTAAGAAAAACATCCTGCTCCTCTGTGAAGGTTGATTCATCAATAAAATGATGGTCCTGATATACTTTACAACTACTCATATGTTGTTTGATGTTTCTTGCAAGTGCAGGTATAGAAATGATAGACATTTCCTCACTGATCCATGGAGTTCTTTGCTCATCAATAGTTGATAAAGAGAATTCCAAATGCTGCTGCAATTCTTCCCTATCCTCTTTATTATCATATATAGGTTGGATGCTAATAATATTTATATGTGCTTTAGTAAAAATCTTATCTTTATTATTTGAATACTCAAAGGAAACAATTTGATTTTCATGACAACTTAAAACAATAGATACATTTGATACAATGTCAAAAGTATCTACATCCTGGCTATCACTTTGAATATCATCAACCTCTTGATCATAATGAAAAGTGTCTTCAACTGTAACATACTCTTTAAGACTATTTGATATTTTACTCAGCAAATCAAATTCATAACAACATTCTTGATAAAGGAAATCAACTGCAAATTTCTCTTTGCAAAACAAATGAAATGCAACATGAAAATGTCTTAGTGAAGTAATACACACAATCGCGAGTGATATACACCAATCACGAGTTGATCGATCTGAAGAGTATGTAAGAAATTTGATGAGAACCTCTTCATGTATAATTTTCATCTTAAGTATGCACTCATGAAAATCTTGTAAAAACTCAGCTGGAATTTACCAATTTTCCCCTCTACACCTAGGAAGGAAGCCTTCCCATTCACTTCTTTGAGGCACATTGGAAAACCAGATATATTTGAGAAATCACAAAATGCATACCTCTGAGAAAGAATCTTGTCCATTTCAAACCAGTGGACTCACCCATAGAATCATCTATGATGAAGCTGGAGTCGCTGGGTAGAATATTGCAGTCAAGTTGGTGTCCTTCTCTTGTCTACCATCAAGAGTTGGATCTGATCATTGTCATTCTGCCAAGGAAGATTTCTTCACTTCCGTCCCCGGAAACAACACCAAAAATGTTAGCACTGAGAGTCACACTTAGATTGTTGTATGTCCAACAACAGTACCCATCATAATATAAATGGATTAAATGGTTTGAGTAGGTGGATCAGCATGACTAGAAAAGAAAGGGAGAGGGCAACAAAATGTCTACAGATACATTCCATTGGGCATGGATTCATAACATCCTATAGACCAAAGGAAATCAAATTGTATATCAGACAAAGAGATATATAATGATGACTAGAAGCATGGGGAATATGAAAAAGGGAATAAAATCCATTATACAGAGATCCTTTATGCTATAGATAAATATTTTCTTAAACAATGAACAATGATTTAATGGGCAAGCTACAACAGATCCTCTGTTGTTCATGAATCCATCAATCAATGGAAACTATGATCCTAAAAACCTGCAATATGTTCAAGCAAGAAGATAAAAAAGAAGTGGGAAAACAAATAAGACAATCTGATAACAGCTCTCATGAATCTTTAATGGCGGAAAATGTCAATATGAACAAACCCTCAGGCTTACAAATAAGTAACTAAAACTGCTCCTCCAACTCTCTCCTCTCTTGGCTCATGAATACAACCCTTTTCTCATCAAAAACCATTTCACTTATAGTGAATAATATCTATCTACCCTAAGGAGGTCGAAACCAAGGAGTTACATACAATCCTCCTCCATTTAGGATTCTTGTTACAAAAGATTCCAACAAAAGCCTAACAAATTCCTATTTTTTGGGGATTTTGTCGATGACGATAAATGCCTTTTGAAACAGGTCATCCTGATTGATATGGAGATGGAGAACGTGTCCCTCATGTCCAACAAACTCGTAGGAGATGATTTTAACCTTCCTTGACAGTTGGAGACCCCCAACAAGGTGAATATCCAATCCGTTATGCAAAATAGAGAGTTTGCAGGACATTCTGCAATGCACTGGTGTTTTAATGTATTCTCTAAAATGCCAAACTGGGTTAGGCTGAAATTTGGTCAGAAATTCAACAAGGATATCGTCTTCCTCCACAATCAAATTTAGAGAAACCCACATCACCGTTTTGGATTTATGATCAAAACGGTAACAACAACTGCTACAAGAAATTTCATAGCGCATTCCGTAGCGCCTACCACTTTGCAGTGCCTGAGCCAGTTCATAGCACCAAAGGAAAATAAAGTATCCAAACCCTTTCTTGACCTACAAACAAGACAAAAAATCTCATGGAGTACTTGATGGCTATGAGGTTGTTGCTGGTAATTCTGAATTTGCACCAAGAGGCC
Organism: Picea engelmannii; assembly: GCA_009831015.1. NCBI lineage: Eukaryota > Viridiplantae > Streptophyta > Pinopsida > Pinales > Pinaceae > Picea > Picea engelmannii. Next base: position 887,381 of record ML778464.1, read on the forward strand.
TGCAACCTATACAACCTACAACCCTCTTCCTTAATTAGTTTTCATCTTCAATTCACAATGCCAACTGAAATATAGCTTGCACACTTTGAGGAGGTTGTTAGTTGACAGTTTGACATATCCCTGATAATTTTTTTAAAATACAAGCTCTGAAAACAATAAGACCTTATGTGTCATGAATCTTTAACCCTACAATTCTATGTGATAACATCTAGCTCCACAAGGGATGTCATGCTCCCTGTGCACTGAAAATAACATGTAGTTCAGTGCCTTATCCATTCTATCTCTTCATAGTGTATTCCTAAAAACATCTCTACCCCTTATTGAAAAATAAAAACACTGTCATAAGCTGAAAATTGAACTCACACTGTAGACAAATTCAAACTGAAAATCACATGCTCATGGAGTGAGCTTATTTATGTACATCAACCTACATTAATCTATCTATCCGAGCTTATTTTCTTAATTGAAGTCATACTTCCAATGCAACCATGTGAGTATCGAACTAATGAAAATAACTCCTTCCATGCGATGGTTCGAAATAATTTTCAAGTGATATGAAGCTTGCAGGAAGAGGTTCATAAGAAATAGATACTTACAACTATGATCTGAAATCATACCAACAACTGGATCATAAGAAACCTTTGAAAAATATAACTCTATGTAAAAATCCACAGGATCATGAAAATTATGAAAAGACATTTCTAGTTCGTTAAAAAATCCATCTTGCTCCTCTGTGAAGGTTGATTCATCAATAAAACGATGGTCCTGATATACTTTACAACTACTCATATGTTGTTTGATGTTTCTTGCAAGTGCATGTATAGAAATGATAGACATTTCCTCACTGATCCATGGAGTTTTCTGCTCATCAATAGTTGATAAAGAGAATTCCAACTATTGTTGCAATTCTTCCCTATCTTATTTATTATCATATACTGGTTGGATGCTAATAAGATTTATATGTTCTTTAGTAAAGATCTACTCTTTATCATTTGAATACTCAAAGGAAACAATTTGATTTTCATGACAACTTAAAACAATAGATACATTTGATACAATGTCAAAAGTATCTACATCCTAGCTATCGCTTTGAATATCATCAACCTCTTGATCATAATGAAAAGTGTCTTCTACTGCAGCATACTCTTTAAGTCTATTTTATCCTTTACTCAGCAAACCGAATTCATAACAACATTCTTCATAAAGGAAATCAGCTGCAAATTTATCTTGGCAAAACAAGCGAAATGCAGTATGAAAATGTCTTAGTGAAGTAATACAAGCAATCAGGAGTGGTATACAACAAGCATGAGTTGATTGATCTAAAGAGTATACAAACAATTTGATGAGAACCTCTTCATGTATAATTTTCATCTTAAGTATGCACTCATGAAAATCTAGTAAAAATTCAGCTAGCATTTCCCAATTTTCCCCTCTAAACCTAGGAAGGAATCCTACCCATTCACTTCTTTGAGGCACGTGGTTTGGAAAACCAAATATATTTGAGAAATCACAAAATGCATACCTCTGAGAAAGAATGTTTTCAATTTCAAACCAGTGGATTTGCCCATAGTTTCATCTATGATGAAGTCAGAGTTGCCAGGTATAATATTGCAGACAAACTGGTGTCCTTCTCTTGTCTACCATCAAGAGTTGGATCTGATCGTTGTCATTCTCCAAGGGAAGATTTCTTCACTTTTGTCCCCGACAACAACGCCAAAAATGTTAGCACTAAGAGTCACACTTAGACTGTTGTAAGTCCAAGCCTAGTACCCATCAGAATATAAATGGATTAAATGGTTTGAGTAGGTGGATAAGTAAGACTAGAAAATAAAGGGAGAGGGCAACAAAATGTTTGCAGATACATTCCATTGGGCATGGATTCATAACATCCTACAGATCAAAGGAAATCAAATTGTATATCAGACAAAGAGATATATAATGATGAGTAGAAGCATGGAGAATATGACAAAAGGAAGAAAATCCATTATACAGAGATCCTTCCTGCAATAGATAAAGATTTTCTTAAACAATGAACAATGATTTAATGGGAAAGCTACAACAAATCCTCTGTTGTTCATGAATCCATCAATCAATGGCAGCTATTATCCTCAAAACTTGAAATATGTTCAAGCAAGAAGATAACAAAGAAGTGGGAAAACAATGAAGACAGTCTGATAACATCTCTCATGAATCTTTAATGGTAGAAAATGTCATTACGAACGGACCCTCAGGCTTACAAATGCGCAACTAAAACTGCTCCTCGAGCTCTCTCCTCTCTTAGCTCATGAATCCAACCCTTTTCTCATAAAAACCCTTTCATTTTTAGTGAATAATCTCTATCTACCCTAAGGAGGTCGAAACCAAAGAGGTACATAGGATCCTCCTCCATTTAGGATTCTTGTTACAAAAGATTCCAACAAAAGCCTAACAAATTCCTATTTTTGGGGGATTTTGTCTATGACGATAAATTCCTTTTGAAACGGGTCATCTTGATTGATATGGAGATGGAGCACATGTCCCTCATGTCCAACAAACTCGTAGGAGATGATTTTAACCTTCCTTGACAGGTGGAAACTGCCCAACAAGGTGAATATCCAATCCGCTATGCAAAATAGAGAGTTTGCATGACATTCCACAATGCACTCATGTTTTAATGTTTTCTCTCAAATTCCATACTGGCTTAGGATGAAATTTAGTCAGAAATTCAACAAGGATATCATCTTCCTCCACAAAAAATTTCAGAGAAACCCACATCATCGTTTTGGATTATGATAAGAACTGTAACAACAACTGCTACATGAAATTTTGTAGCGCATTTTGTAGTGCCTATCAATTCCCAATGCCTGAGCCAGTTCACAGCACCAAAGGAAAATAAAGTATCCAACCCCTTTCCTGACCTCCAAACAAGACAAAAAATCTCAAGGAGTACGTGATGGCTATGAGGTTGATGCTGGTAATTTTGAATTTCCACTAGGACATCTGTAACCTATCCAACCTACAACCCTCTTCCTTAACTAGTTTGCAGTGCCAACTCAAATATAGATTTCACACTTTGAGGAGGTTGTTAGTTGATGGTATGACATAATCCCTGAGAATTTGTTTAAAATACAAGCTCTGAAAACAACAAGATCTTATGTGTCATGATTCTTTAACCCTACAATTCTATGTGATAACATGTAGCTCCACAAGGGATGGCATGATTCCTATGAGTTGCTAAGAACATGCAGTTCAGTGCCTTATCCATTCCATCTATGCATATTGTATTCCTAAAAACATCTCTACCCTGTATTGAAAAATAAAAAAACTGTCATAAGCTACAAACTGAACTCACACTATAGACAAATTCAAACCAAAAATCACATGCTCATGGAGTGAGCTTATTTATGTACATCAACCTCCACTAATCTATCTAGCTGAGCTTCTTTGCTTAATTGAATTCATACTTCCAATGAAACCATGTGAGTATCGAACTAATGAAAATAATGCCTTCCATGCAATGGTTCGAAATAATTTTCAAGTGATATAAAGCTTGCAGCAAGAGGTTAGTAAGAAATGGATACTTACAACTATGATATGAAATCATACCATTAATTGGATCATAAGAAACCTTTGAAAAATATTACTCTATGTAAAAATCCACAGGATCATGAAACTTATCAAAAGACATTTTTAGTTGGTTAAGAAAACCATCTTTCTCCTCTCTGAAGGTTGATTCATCAATAAAATGATGGTCCTGGTATACTTTACAACTACTCATATGTTGTTTGATGTTTCTTGCAAGTGTAGGTACATAAATGATAGGCATTTCCTCATTGATCCATTGAGTTTTCTGCTCATCAATAGGTGATAAAGAGAATTCACACTGTGGCTACAATTCTTCCCTATATTCTTCATTATCATATACTGGTTGGTTGCTAATAGGATTTGTATGTTCTTTAGTAAAGATATGCTCTTTATCATTTGAATACTCAAAGGAAACAATTTGATTTTCATGACAACTTAAAACAGTAGATACATTTGATACAATGTCAAAAGTATCTACATCCTCGCTATAACTTTGAATATCATCAACCTCTTGATCAGAATGAAAATTTTCTTGTACTGCAACATACTCTTTAAGACTATTTGATCCTTTAATCAACAAATCGAATTCATAACAACATTCTTGATAAATGAAATCAGCTGCAAATTTCTCTTTGCAAAACAAATGAAATGCAAGATGAAAATGTCTTAGTGAAGTAATACAAGAATTCGGGAGTGATCTACACCAATCACGAGCTGCTCCATCTAAAGAGTATGTAAAAAATTTCATGAGAACATCTTCATGTATAATTTTCAGCTTAATTATGCACTCGTGAAAATCTAGTAAAAACTCAGCTGGAATTTCCCAATATTCCTCTCTAAACCTAGGAAGTAAGTCTTCCTATTCACTTCTTTGAGGCACGGGGTTTCGAAAACCAGATATATTTGAGAAATCACAAAATGCATACCTCTGAGCAAGAATATTTTCCATTTCAAACAAGTGGAGTCGCCCATAGATTCATCTATGATGAAGTTGGAGTCGCTAGGTAGAATATTGTAGTCAAGTTGGTGTCTTGCTCTTGTCTACCATCAAGAGATGGATCTGGTCGTTGTCGTTGTCGTTATCCCAGGGAAGATTTCTTCACTTTCGTCCCTGACAATGATGCCAAAAATGTTAGAACTGAGAGTCACACTTAGACTACTACAAGTGCAAGCCCAGTACCCATCATAATATAAATGGATTAAATGGTTTGAGTAGGTGGATCAACAAGACTAGGAAAGAAAGGGAGAGGGAAACAAAATGTCTGCAAAAGAATTACATTGGGAATGGAGTCATAACATCCTACAGATCAAAGAAAATCAAACTATATATTAGACAAAGAGATATATAATGATGAGTAGAACCATGGTGAATATTACAAAAGGAAGAACATCCATTATACAGAGATCCTTTCTTCTATAGATGAAGATTTTCTTAAACAATGAACAATGATTTAATGGGAAGGCTACAACAGATCCTCTGTTGTTCATGAATCCATAAATCAATGGAAACTATGATCCTCAAAACTTGCAATATGTTCAAGAAAGAAGATAACAAGAAAGTGGGAAAACAAAGAAGACAATCTGATAATAGCTCTCATGAATCTTTAATGGCAGAAAATGTCATTACAAACAGGCCCTCAAGCTTATAAATGAGAAAATAAACTTCTCCTCCAACTCCCTCCTTTCTTGGCTCATGAATCCAACCTTTTTCTCATCAAAAACCATTTCATTTATAGTGAATAGTCTCTATCTACCCTAAGGAGGTCGAAACCAAGGATTTACATAGCATCTTCCTCCATTGAGGAGTCTTGTTACAAAAGATTCCAACAAAAGCCTAACAAATTCCTATTTTTTTTGGATTTTGTCTATGATGATAAATTCTTTTTGAAATAGGTCATCCTAATTGATCTGGAGATGGAACACATGCCCCTCATGTCCAAAAAACTCATAGGAGACCATTTGAACCTTCCTTGATAGGTGGAAACCTCCCAACAAGGATAATATTCAATCAGCTATGCAAAATAGAGAGTTTGCATCACATTCCATAGCGCACTGGTGTTTTAATTGTTTCTCTCGAATGTCAAACTGGGTCAGGATGAAATTTGGTCAGCAAGTCAACAAGGATATCATATTCCTCCAAAACAAATTTTAGAGAAACTCACATCAACAGTTTGGATTTATGATCAAAACTGTAAACACAGTTGCTACAGAAAATTATGTAGCTCATTATGTAGTGCATGTCTCAATTCACAACGCCTGAGCCAGTTCACAGTGCTAAAGAAAAATAATGTAGCCAACCCATTTCCTGACCTCCAAACAAGACAAAAAATTTCACGGAGTACCTGATGGCTATGCATTTGATGCTGGTAATTTTGAATTTGCACCAGGACACCTGCAACCTATCCAACCTACAACCCTCTTCCTTAACTAGTTCGCAGCGCGAGTTCGCAGTGCCAGTTCACAACGCCAACTCAAATATAGATTGCACACTTCGAAGAGGTTTTTAGTTGATGGTGTATCATAATCCCTGCAAATTTAACCTATGAAAACAATAAGATCTTCTGTGTCATGATTAATTAACCATACAATTCTATGTGATAAAAGATACTATGGGTTTTTGAATGATATAATTGAGTGTGACTTTAATTCCTTCAAATTAGTTTTTTTCAATATCAAATGGTATAGGTTACGAATGCATGAACATGATGAGGAAAGAATCGTTATTCAACATGCCAATGGATTTACGATGATTAAAACAACAATTTTTGCAAAAACAAATGACCGTTATGTTTTCCCAAGTCAATGTGAACAAGTCTTTTATTCAAAGGGTCTAGGTAAGAGGGATTGGTCATTTGTTGTTAGATATGATCCAAGAGGAAGGCCAGTAAAGTATACTATAGATGAAGAAGATGATATTGAAGAAGAATATGATGTATGTTAGATTACTGTGAGGGGGGTTGAATCAGTAATAGAGAAATTTAATCATTTTTAACCATATAATCCACGTGTTATATCAATATAGCATCATCATCCAATAAATGCAGATTAAATAAGCAATGAAAAAATGAACAAACATACACATACACAGTACAGAAGGTTTTACGTGGAAACCCAAAGAGGGAGAAAACCACATAATTCTTTTTCTTATATGTCTTGAAGCATTACATTCACTGGAAGCACCAACTTCCTTTGTTTTCCAGCTGCAACTGGAAGGAGGCTCCAACAACCTAGTTTCTCAGGCTACAACCTGAGGGAAGCTCCAACTCCCCAATTATCTGGCTACAACCAAAAGGAGGATACAACCCCCTATGTTCTCCGGCTATAACCAGAAGTTGGATACAACCACCTTTCCTTTCCCCATCCAACCGCCTTGACGTATAAGTAGAAGGATGGAACCAATGCCACACTATCACTATGAGATATACTAGTGTAAACCTGTACCAAACAACCTGTACCAATAACCTGAACCATGCATCAACCTGTACCTCAATTTGTAATCAACCTGTATCATAAACAAGTGTATCAACCATGAACCAATCTGTAATCAACCTGTACCATAAACAAGTGCATCAACCATGCACCAACTTGTACCTCAACCTGTACCATGAACAAGTGCATCAACCATGCACCAAACCTATACAATTAACATGTCACAATAACCTGTCACAACAACTTGTCAAACAACCTATCACAACAACTTGTCTCATCAATTTTATCAACAAAATCATATCTTCTCACCAAGATCAATCACCAAGACAACTCTCAAAGATCTGCATCAACAAAGTATAACACAACAACTCGTAATCATCACCAAGTTCAATATGTGCTTCTAATAATACAAGTATGCTACATCATCCATAAACCATGTGTCAGAAATACTACTAACAAGTGCCTCCAACCATGTACCAAGTATGTACCAATCATGTATAAACTACTCATCAACTATGACTCATCAATATGTACCAACATCATCAACTATACACCTCATATATGTGCCAACTCATCAACTACTTGTCTCAACCATGTACCTGACATGTACTTCAACCAAATTCCCTCATCAATTTCATCATCCAAATCTGATTTTTAACTCTGTAAAAGACCTAGTGTATATGATCACATTCCTGCAAACCTTCCTTAACTTTAACAACAAGAGACTAACATTTTCATCAAATTCTTTAGTCTCACATGCCTAGTTTTGGATTAGTCAACAACCCTAACTTGAAATAATCATAACTTTGTACTTGTAATGAATAAATATATGAAATTGATACACAGTGTTCTTCAATTTGTTTTATACAATTCCTCTAGGTGCACTACTTGGAACCTCTCATAAAAGGAGTTATAGAAAAAATGACATACCTTGCTGAATTCTGGCTTATTCTAGAGATCGACCTTGTATAGCATGCCCTGCATGACATATTTGTTGAATCAATCTGAAACTATTACACAGCATACAAAATATTGTACTCTAACCAACACATTTGGTCTTATTGAATTTGGATATGTTATGAATAAGTTATAAGGTTTTTACCCGAAACACCTATTTTTGACTAGTTTCAGGACTAGCCACAAACCCTATTTTCCACGGAGTGTAAATCCAAAAATACAATGACCCACAAGATGAATGTTTTACCATATATACTTGGATATGTTTCCTCAATGGAATAGGAATTTCACAGTCTGAATCATTCTATAAAAAAAGGTATTGAGAAAATGGTGAGATGACTTGTAAATAACATACCTTAGAAACCATCATCAAAATAATTTATCCTTCTTTGAATTCCAGCCTTCTTTTATTCACCTTCCCTCAAAAATTCATCTTAGATATCATTTGTTTAGCTCAGAAACCTATATATTCTCAATACTCTCAACTGTGATGTAAAATGAGAGAGCCTTGCCTCTTATTTATACTCTCCAAGTAGCTTCCTTAAAAACATCTTCTAGGTCACTTTGCCCACTTTCCTTAGTTTAGGGTTAACCCACTTCTAATTTCTCCATTAAATTTATTATTGAAATAATTTATTTTGTATTCACTTTGAGTTATAATACACTCATCACTTCAATTTATTATTTACCTTTTAAAATCTCTTAAATCACTTTGACTACTTTGACCTTTTGGGGCTTCTAGATGACATATGAGGGTCCTCCAACTTCGTAAGGCCATGACACTCAAAACGTAGGAGTTATGTGACATTCCACATACCACCAGAAATGGAATGACATGTAATATCCATATATAATAGCATTACCTGAAAATATATCAAAACTCATACCTTTATCAATCAAACAAACTTGGGTCCATTACCCAAACCTAGGTTCTCCATCTTCTCATGGCCATAACTCTCTAACCGTGAGGATTTATGTGACGTTACACATACCACCAGAAATTGCATGACAAGAACTATCCATATAGGATAGTTTCACTGAAAAATTCACTGACCTTCATCTCATTATTCCACAAATAAGCATCGGTTCTCCAACCATACTTCTAGGATAACTCAATCCCCAAAGTGTCTTCCCATGAGGGATTTCACCATAACGAGGCCACTTTGGATTTCATGCATTTGTACTTATTATCAGCCATGACAAGACAATAATGAGTTATATTTACATAAAAAAAACTTGGGTCCATTACCCAAACCTTTGTGCTACTGGAATTCACTACCGTACTTTCTCCAAGGGTTGACATCAATCACTGAGGGTTGACATCAATCTACAATATCACTCTCCAATAGTTGACATCAATGAAAACCAACAATCCATACCAACTATCCATCAAACTAAGCCAAATGTCTGACAATCTCCCCCTTTTGCATTGATGACAACACCAACATTGATGGCAAAACTTAGTCACGATAACATTCATGCTTATTTTCTTTATCAATGTTTCTATCTCTCCCCCTTTGACATCAATGGAAAAGGGTATCAGCCTTTGTGGATGCTCCCCCTAACTGAACTCTCCTTGGGGTTTCTCCCCCTATCTACGTGCCTTTGATTTTTCTTTGTGTTTATAATCCTCTGATTACTCTCTTTCTCTTCATATGAATAATATCTCCCCCGTTGATAAAGGGTATCACTCTGAAGTCATATCGCTCATTCTTCCCTTGTGACAATCGCTCCCCCTGGAAACATGCCTCTATGCTCTCTCTCCAAGCATTTACCTTTTGCATCTAATAAATCTTCCCTCCTTTGTCCTATTTATGGTTCTTCTTCATGTACATCTAATACATATAATATAAGCATTCAAAAGTATTTATTTTGCAGTAGAAATTACTCCTAGTCTCTAGCGAAGATATTCAAAGGCTTCCCGTGGAAGTGGTTTTGTAAAGATGTTTTCCACTTGTTCTTTTATGCCCACATACTCAACTCTAATGTTATTTTTTGCAACCTACTCCCGTAGAAAGTGATACTTGATTGAAATGTTCTTCGTCTTGGAGTGGATTATGGGGTTCCTTGAGACACTGATGGTGCTTCTATTATCACAATAGATTGGAATGGGATCATTGTTGGTTGTAGAGCCTGATTATCTTCCTGATTTAGAGGTCTATTACTTTCAGCCATGTTTATACCCCATGAAGTATTTACACCCCAAAAGTATGTGCACTCTTCCACGTGGGGGAGTGTAGAGGGGGGGTACCCCCTCTGCGGGGTCCGGGGGGTCTGGGGGCAAGCAGGGGTTCGGGGGCGAAGCCCCCGAAGCAAAAATTGCCTTGTAAAAGTATATTGTAATTTCATTGTAAATCTGGACCGTTCATTATAAGGTCGCAGATCTAACGATAGATATTATGTTAGGTTTTTTTTTTCCCTAGAAGGAAACCCTCTTTTACGAGGGAAATGTATTGCGGCTATGTATGTTGGTGAGTATTGTATTTTGAGAGAGGAGACTGTGAGATAAATAAGAGGAATTTACAGCTGGTTTTGCTGTAGGTTGTATCCCTTCATTTTGCTGGATAATAATAAAGAAAGGACCTGACAATTTCTCTGGTGGACGTAGCCCACACTGGGTGAACCACGTAAATCTGTGTCTCTCTTGTATTGTGTATCTTTTGTGTTTTGTTTCCGAATTTGTTTTATTTTATTGCTCCACGGTCCTGTTTTTCTAACAACTGGTATCAGAATGTAAGGTAACTCGCAGGAAAAGAGGGTTCATGGTTTGAGTGGGAGCAATGTCGGAAGATGGAAAGTTTAGGGTCGAGAAATTTAATGGCCAAAACTACTAGTTATGGAAGATGCATATGGAAGATTATTTATATCAGAAGGATCTATTCCTACCATTGAGCAGAGTAGAAAAGAAGTCGGTGGCCATGAAGGACGAAGAATGGGAGATTCTTGACAGAAAGGCTCTAGGAACGATACGGCTGAGCCTGGCAACATTGGTGGCTTTCAATATCTCGAAAGAAAAGACAACAAAGGGTTTGATGGACGCATTGGCCAAATTGTATGAAAAACCCTCGGCATCCAATAAGGTATTTCTAATGAAGAGATTATTTAATATGAAGATGTAGGAAGGTGGGTCTGTTGCAGATCATTTAAATGAATTTAATACAGTTACTAATCAACTAAGTTCTGTAAAAGTGGACTTTGATGATGAGGTTAGGGCTCTTCTAATCTTGTGCTCATTACCAGAAAGATGGAATGGCTTGGTCAT
>ML778464.1:901072-922273 GCA_009831015.1 Picea engelmannii
ATTTGAGAGGTACTACTACACATGCATTATGTTTTGGAGGTTCAGACACTTTTCTACAGGGATATGTTGATTCGGATATGGCAGGTGATAAAGACAGCAGGAGGAGCACCACAGGGTATGTTTTTACTATAGGTGGAACAACAATAAGTTGGATTTCGAAACTGCAAAAGGTTGTTTCACCTTCAACAACAGAGGCAGAGTATGTTACTGCTATAGAGGCTAGTAAAGAGATGATTTGGTTACAAACGTTTATGGAGGAATTGGGAAAGAAGCAGGAGAACAACATGTTGTATTGTGGTAGTCAGAGTGTCATTCACCTTGCAAATAACTCAGCCTTCCATTCAAAGACTAATCATATACAGTTGAGGTACCACTTCATACGATCCACCTTGGAAGATGGACAATTGAAGCTGGAAAAGATACACACTAGCCAGAATCCTGCAGACATGTTAACAAAGGGAGTAACCAGGGAGAAACTGAGTTCTTGCTCAGTTTCAGTTGGTCTTCAAGAATGAAGATGAAGATGAGAAATTTTCCAGGTCCAAGAAGTTTCAGAGTCCAGCATATATAGCAACGGTGGATTTGTTGAGATCGGTCTCCAAGTGGGAGATTGTTGGTTGTGGAGCCTGAATATCTTCCTGATTTAGAGGTCTATTACTTTCAGCCATGTTTATACCCCATGAAGTATTTACACCCCAGAAGTATGTACACTCTTCCATGCGGGGGAGTGCAGAGTGGTGTACCCCCTTTGCGAGGTCCGGGGGCAAGCAGGCCCCCAACGGGGGTTCGGGGGCGAAGCCCCCGAAGAAAAAATTTCCTTGTAAAAGTATATTGTAATTTCATTGCAAATCTAGACCGTTCATTATAAGGTCGCAGATCTAACGATAGAGATTATGTTAGGGTTTTTTTTTCCCTAGAAGGCAACCCTCTTTTATGAGGGAAATGTATTGTGGCTATGTATGTTGGCGAGTATTGTATTCTGAGAGAGGAGACTGTGAGAGAAATAAGAGGAAGTTACAGCGGGTTTTTCTCTAGGTTGTATCCGTTCATTTTCTTGGATAATAATAAAGAAAGGACCTGGCAATTTCTCTGGTGGACGTAGCCCACACTGGGTGAACCACGTAAATCTGTGTCTCTCTTGTATTGTGTATCGTTTGTGTTTTGTTTCCACATTTGTTTTATTTTATTGCTCCGCGGTCTTGTTTTTCTAACACTCATCATACTCAACCTGTATATGTGTTAGAGTTTTTTTCATCCAAATAACCCGTGTACATCATGATGCTCCTACAATATACTCTGCCTCAGCTGTAGATAAAGATACTGATGATTGTTTCTTGCTTAGCCATGATACTAAACACTCACCCAAGTATAATGTTGCTCCATTGGTGCTTCATTAGTCATCAATACAAATTGCCTAATCTACTTCTGTGTAGGTAATAAATGATAGATCATTTCCTTTCGGATACCATAATCCAAATTCTTATGTTCCTTTGAGATATCTAAAAACCCTCTTCACTGCTAATACATGTGATTCCTTTGGTGCTTCTTGAAATCATGCCACCTGTCCAACTGCCTGCATTACACCTAGTCTAGATGTTGTCACATATAGTAACCTACCAATCATTGACATGTACTGCCTCTAGTCTGTAGAATTCAAATCATCATATTTTCTCAACTTGCAACTGGTTTTCATAGGAGTGGTAACTCGTTTGCAATCTTCCATTCTGAATCTCTTTAGTGTTTCTTTGATATACTTAGTTTGAGAAATAAAAATTCCTTGGTTTCCTTGACATATATGAAGACCCAAAAATAAGGATAGTCCTCCAAGTAATGACATTTCAAATTCATTCTTCATATCCTTTGCAAATTTCTGGCTTAACATGTCATTAGTACTTCCAAAACAATATCATCAACATAAATTTCAATTAATAAAATATTACCTTGAGTTACCTTGATGTAGAGGTTGTTGCCTGCGCTTCCTTTCCATAGTTCGTAGGGAGTTTTGTCATTGTTGTTTCTGATCATTACTCTATTTTGAATTTGAATGGATGTATGCACTGCGTGTGTCCAAAAAATATCTGTCAATTTGGAATCCATTAGCATTGTTCGAGCCATTTCATGTGTAATTATCATCCATTATGATAATGCTCATTTTTATTTGAACCACTCTCTGAACCAATATATGAATCCATTATGCCATCCACTATCATATATCTATCCAAACCTGCTAAGTGTTCTTACAAATCTATCTCTGTCCATACTGTCCAAGACTCTACTTGCGCAATTATCCATAATGTTGACCTATTTATCATTATACTATCATGAAGTCTTGATTAATCTATCAAACTATACTTCCGCTAACTGATTGATCTGAATCTGTCTTCTCAAACTCTACAAGCTGCTCGAAGGATGGTTCTTTGGTCTGTCACAACTATCACATAGAATCCCCTATCTAATATTTATATTACTTGGGAGTCTCTAAGTTGGATGGATCCAAGCAATTCCTTCTCTGATGTGTATTCATCATCATCTTCATTGGTAGATTCATTATCTCTTTGAGCTCTAACTTCTTTCTTTCTATCTGTGGATTCATATTTCACTACAATTCCTGAAAGTACAATCTCTTGAACCTATTCCTTATTTACCTGTCCTTCCTTTCTTTCAGTTATTTTCCAAACCTTTTTGTATCTGACATCTTTCCTTTTCTCTATAGAATTTTCTTCATCTTGCGATCTCTGGTACCTAGTCTTTGTTCACCTGTTCTTCCTGTTTTCTTATCCATACTTTCTTATATATGATATCAATATTATCTTTCATGGAAGTATCGATCATGCTTCTACAATAACTGGCTGTGTCCATAGTTATGACATTTGTAACACTCAATGTTACGTGTGACCACATAGGCACATTCTGCTTGAACATTTATTTTATAATCCCTGTAATTTGCAACCTTATGTCCAAAGTTAGTACAATAAAAACATTGACCATACAATAAATTTCATACGTGGGAGGGAATGATCTTCTTTGTGGTGTAGTCCTTATGAATTGTTTCCTTGACTGATCATGATTGAATCTTCTTTGTGGCTTGAACATTGATGGTATTCTTGAAGATGTATCTTCAATATTTTTCTTAGATTCTGGTTGACCATGATTCCTTCCTTTGAGTACTTCTACATAACTCTTTCTATTTTCTTCATTCTTCTTTTCTATCAAATTAGAGTGCTTCTCTTCATTCTCTACAACTGATGTGGATGTTTCTGTCTCTTCAATGTTCTTGTTGAGCTTGACAATTTTGAATCTTAGTGTGACAACTTATTCTTCAAGATTCTCAACCTCTTCTTCTTTCTTCATTATCTGAGATTTCATGACCTCTTTTGTTCTCTTTGCTTCGTCAAGTTAGATTTTCAATGTAGTTATTTCTTCTTCCAGTCTTCTCTCTTCTTGACCAAACTCTTCCTCAAGTTGGTTTAAGTCATTGGTTCTTTCCTTGAGATGATCCACTGGTATCGTTTCTCTCTTTTTTGCTTCTTCATTTTGTTTTTTGATGTTGGCTTCTAAACATTTCTTTTGATATTCTAGAGTTTCTTCAATTCCTCTGGCCTCTTCTAGTTCATCTCTTAAATTCTTGATGACCTATTGATCTTTTTTAGAACCTTGAACACTTTTCTTTTTCTTCATCAATTGTTTTTTGGATGACTTGTTTTATTCTCTTTCTTTCCTTAGATATTTGATTTCACTGATCAGTTTTTCTCTGTAATCAACTTCTGCTTCATCATACTCTTCCTCTTCTGAATCTATCTGACATGATGAGCATATTTATTCTTGTTCTGTATTTGCATCTTCTTTGGCATTTTCTGAATCTGCGATGGTTGCAGAATATATGTCATGCAACTTATCCCAAAGTTCTTTGGCTGATGAACATTTACCAACCTTTTCTCTTACCGGTTTAGGTAATCCTTCACAGATGAAATCCATTGCTATTTTGTTATTCTTCTTCAATTCCTTCTTGACTGCAATATTCTCCCTTTTTAAACTATCATATCCTATAACAACTGATAGCCAAGTATAATGTCCCTATACCTGTAATAATACTTCCGTCCTTCTGCTCCACATCTCATACTTAAAACCATTCTGACCATTAAACATTGGTACTCCATTCTCATAATAATCCATGATCTTCCAGTGGTTAAACTATTTCCTAAAGGAACCTCACTCTGATACCAATTTTTATATTACTGAGAGGGGGGGTGAATCAGTAATAGAGAAATTTAATCCTTTTTAACCATTTAATCCAAGTGTTATATCAATGTAGAAATATCATCCAACAACTGCAGAGTAAATAAGCAATGAACAAATGAACAAACATACACATACACAGTACACCAATTTTTACATGGAAACCCAAAGCAGGACTAAACCAGGAAATGCTTTTTCTTATATGTCTTGAAGAATTACATTCATTGGAAGCACCAACTTCCTTTGTTTTCTAGCTGCAACTAGAAGGAGGCTCCAACCCCTTAGTATCTCAGGATACAACCTGAGGGAATCTCCAACTCCCCAATTATCTGGCTACAACCAGAAGGAAGCTACAACCCCCTATGTTCTTCGGCTACAACCAGAAGGTGGATACAACCACCTGTCCTTGCCCCATCTAATCGCCCTGACGTATAAGTAGAATGATGGAACCACTGTCACACTATCACTGTGAGATATACTAGTGTAAAAATGTACCAATCAACCTTTACCAATAACCTGAACCATGCATCAACCATGCATCAACCTGTACCTCAACCTGTAATTAACTTGTACCATAAACAAATGCATAAACCATGAGCCAACCTGTACCAACCAACCTGTAATCATACTATACCATAAACAAGTGCATCAACCATGCACTAACCTGTACCTCAACCTATACCATGAACAAGTGCATCAACCATGCACCAAACCTGTACAAATAACCTATCACAACAACTTGTCCAAACAACCTATCTCATCAATTTTATCGACCAAATCAGATCTACTCACCAAGATAAATCATCAAGAGTACTCTCAAAGATGTGCATCAACCAAGTATAACACAACAACTCATAATCATCACCAAGATCAATATGTGCTTCTAATAATACAAGTATGCTACATCATCCATAAACCATGTGTCAAAAATACTACTAACAAGTGCCTCCAACCATGTACCAAGTATGAACCAATCATGTATCAACTACTCATCAACTATGACTCATCAATATGTACCAACATCATCAACTATACACCTCATGTATGTGCCAACTCATCAACTACTTGTCTCAACCATGACCCCGACATGTACCTCAACCAAATTCCCTCATCAATTTGATCATCCAAATATGATTTGTAACTTTGTAATATACCCGGTGTATATGATCACATTCCTCCAAACCTTCCTTAACTTTAACAACAAGAGACTAGCATTTTCATCAAACTTTTCTTTAGTCTCACATGCCTAGTTTTGGATTAGTCAACAACCCTAATTTGAAATAATCATAACTTTGTACCTGTAATGAATAAATATTTGAAATGGGTATACAATATTCTTTAGTGTGTTTTATGAAATTCCTCCAGATTTCACTAATTGGAACCTTTTAGAAAAGGATTTATGGAAAAAATGGCATACCTTGTTGAATTCTGGCTTATTCTAGAGATCGACCTTGTAGAGCGTGCCTCGCACGGAATATTTGTTGAATCAATATGACACTATTAAAAAACATACTAAAGATTGTACTATAACCAACACATTTGGTATTAGTTAATTTTTATCTGTTATGAAGAAGTTATGACTTTTTTATCCGAAACACATGTTTTTTATTAGCTTCAGGACTAGCCACAAACCCTATTTTCGACGGATTGTAACTCCAAAAATACAACGACCCACAAGATGAATGTTTTAACATAGAAACTTGGATATGTTTCCTCTATGGAATAGCAATTTGACGTTCTTAATCATTCTATAAAACCAGTTATTGAGAAAATGGTGAGATGACCTGTAAATAACATACCTTAGAAAGCATGATCAAAATAATTTATCCTTCCTTGAATTACGACCTTCTTTTCTTCACCTTCCCTTAGAAATTAGTCTTATATATCCTTTGGTTAACTCAAACACCTATATATGTTCAATATTCTCAGGTGTGATGTAAAATTAGAGAGCCTTGCCTCTTATTTATACTCTAAGTAGCTTCCTTAAAAACATCTTCTAGGTCACTTTGCCCACTTTCCTTGTTTTACGGTTAACCCACTTCTAATTTCTCCATTAAATTTATTATTGAAATAATTTATTTTGTATTCATTTTGAATTATAATACACTCATCACTTCACTTTATTATTTACCTTTTAAAATCTCTTAAATCACTTTGACTACTTTGACCTTTTGGGGCTTCTGGATGACATATGAGGGTCCTCCAACTTTGTAAGGCCATAACTCTCAAACCGTGAGGAGTTATGTGACGTTCTACATACAACCAGAAATGGAATGACATGTAATATCCATATATAATAGTATTACCTAAAATATATATCAAAACTCATATCATTATCCATCAAACAAATTTGGTTCCATTACCCAAACATGGGTTCTCCAACTTCTCATGGCCTTAACTCTCTAACCGTGAGGAGTTATGTGACGTTACACATACTATCGGAAATGGCATGACAATCATTATCCATATAGGATAGTTTCACTGAAAAATTCACTGACTTTCATCTCATTATTCCACAAATAATCATGGGTTCTCTAACCATAATTCTAGGATAACTCAATCTGCAAAGCGTCTTCCCGTGAGGGCTTTCACCGTAAGGGAACCACTTTGGAGTTCATCCATTTGTACTTATTATCAACCATGACAAGACAATAATGAGTCATATTTACATAAAAAAAACTTGGGTCTATTACCCAAACCTTTGTGCTTCTAGAATTCACTACCGTACTTTCTCCAAGGCTTGACATCAATCTATAATATCACTCTCCAATAGTTGACATCAATGACAACCAACAATCCATACCAAATATCCATCAACCTAAGCCAATTGTCTGACAATGTAGAGATAGAGCAGGAAGAGTATGGGTCGAAAGATGAAGAAGACGGAGAAGATGAACCAGGTGTAGGAGACAATGCACCGGCTCTTGATGATTATATCAATGAAGATATGCTCGAAAATGACATTGATTATGATGATGATATCATCAATCCTTTCAACATTGTTTCTTAACTGGACGCTGATACAAATGTCAAGTTGGATGATCAATAAGAAGATACAGAAGAAGGATGATACAAATGTTGTGTTGGTCGATGAGGTATGTAACTAGATATTTTAATTTGTATGAATTATTCTCTTTAAATATTGTTTTATGTGGGTTAATTATATGTTTTAAAGTTTTATTTCATTTTTGTTCTAGTAGTTTCTATGCATAATTACTATGTTTCTTTTGTTTGTTTTCTATTTTATAGATTGGGTATTGGGGAAATAGGAGCGATGTGAGGGGGGTCATATGAACTTCCACCTTCATGTGGTTGGCCTTGTTTAGTAGAGAATAAATTATTCTCGAAGCCAAGAGAATTTCATTCATCCATATTTAAACTCAAAGATCACTCACAGACCCACTCTATACAACGTCTCATCTCGTCCTCGTTTCGTTTTAATTTTCTGATCAGTTGAATTTTAAAGGAAATAACTATTAAAATACATTGTACTAGGGCTAGAGTACATGATGGGCAACAATGACCTGTGAATGTGGCCAACATTGAAATGTTTTCAAAATGTTTCTCTATGCACCGAAAGGTGACATGGATACTCTGTCCACATTTGACATGGACTAAAATTTGACATGGATAGTCTGTTCCATGTCAAATTTCAAGATAGTTCTGACAACAATTCTATAGAATGGAAGTTCCATGTCAAATTTCAAGATAGTTCTGACAACGATTCTATAGAAGGGAATGACGAATGATGATAATGAGAGGTGCAATATGATGAACGTTGATGAAAATGTGGATGATCTCCAATATTATGTGGGGATATCATACATCCTTGAGTCTTGAAACCATCCCATACCATCAAGTCATGTGTCTAGTATAGCCATGTCAAATTTCAATAAATACAGACACATATTGAATAAATTTCAACGTTGGCCCCATTCACTGCTAACTATGCGGGGTTGGTGCATGACATTTGCAGTGGGTGAATTGAAGCTTCTACGACATCAACTCGAATTGGTAATTCAATAATCAAACCCTCCTTATGTATTATGAGGGGACATCAAACATCCTTAAGTATCGTGATGGGTGTTATGAGATCCTTAAGTATTATACGGGTTCGATGGAAGAAATTTGTGATGGGTGTATTGGAATTTCCATGTCAAATTTCAAGATAGTTTTGACAATGATTCTATAGAAGGGAATGACGAATGATGACAATGAGAGGTGCAACATGATGAACATTGATGCAAATGTGGATGATCTCAGATCTTATGTGGGGACATCATACATCCTTGAGTCTTGAAACCATCCCATACCATCAAGTCACGTGTCTAGTCTAGCCATGTCAAATTTTGATAAATACAAACACATATTGAATAAATTTCAACGTTGGCCCCATTCACTGCTAACTATGCGGGGTCGGTGCATGACATTTGTGGTGGGTGAATTGAAGCTTCTGCGACATCAACTCGAATTGGTAATTCAATAATCAAACCCTCCTTACGTATTATGCGGGGACATCAAACATCCTTAAGTATCGTGAAGGGTGTTATGAGATCCTTAAGTATTATACGGGTTCGATGGAAGAAATTTGTGATGGGTGCATTGGAAGTTCCATGTCAAATTTCAAGATAGTTTTGACAATGATTCTATAGAAGGGAATGATGAATGATGACAATGAGAGGTGCAACATGATGAAATTGATGCAAATGTGAACGATCTCAAAGATTGTGTGGGGACATCATACATCCTTGAGTCTTCAAACACTCCCATACTGTCAAGAAATGTGTGTAGTCTAACCATGTCAAATTCCAAATCATACATGCACATATTGAATAAATTTCAACTTTGGCCCCATTCATTGCTCAATATGCGGGTTTGGTGCATGACATTTGTGGTGGGTGAATTGAAGCTTCTGCTACATCAACTCGACATGGTAATTCAATAATCAAACCCTCCTTAAGTATTATGTGGGGACATCAAACATCCTTAAGTATCGAAACCATCCCATACCTTCAAGTCAACTATCTAGTCTAACCATGTCAAATTTTGATGCATATGGGAACAGATTGAAAAAATTTCAAAATTGGACCCATTCACTACTCACTGTGTAGGTTCGGTGGAACAAATTGTTTATGGGTGTGTTGGAAGGTCCATGTCAAATTTCAAGATAGTTCTTACAACGATTCTATAGATGGGAATGATGAATGATGACAATGAGAGGTGCATGATGAACGTTGACATAGGGAGGTCAGAGGTCATCTCTGTGCCAATCAAGATAAATAAGGTTAACATAGGGACCGCTGAGCAGCCCAAGATGGTCATCATTGGAGATTACTGGGACAAACATACACTAGAAAGTATCACAGAATTGTTGTGCGAATACAATGACCTTTTTCCCACAATCTTTATAGAGATGAAAGGCATAGCCGAAAAATTAGAAGAAATGAAGATACCACTCAGACCTGATGCGAGATCCATTAAACAATGACCATATAGATTGAATCCCATATATAAACAGAAAGTTAAAGACGAGATTGACAGGATGCTCAAGGCTGGTATCATTGAACCAGTCGAAGAATCAGAATGGATAAGTCCGATTGTAGTACAGGACAAGAAATAGGGAAGAGGGATCAGGATATGCATCGACTTGAGGAAATTGAATGATGCATGCCTACATGACCCATTCCCCACACTGTTCATGGAGGAAGTACTCAAGAACATAGGAGGCCACAAAGCCTACTCATTTACCGATGGATTCTTAGGATATCATTAGATTAAGATAGCATAGGAGGATAGACACAATACCACGCTCATGACAAAATGGGGATATTATCAGTATACAGTCATGTTGTTTGGACTGAAGAATGCACCCACGATATTTTCTAGAGTGTTCATCGTAGCATTTAAAGAATTCATCCATCAATTCCTCGAAGTATACCTGGATGATTGGACGATCTATAGCCTATTAAAAAACCATGTGCAAGTGTTACGATTGATGCTATAATGATGCAGGCAGTGCCAGATATCACTGAATATCAAGAAATGCATATTTGGAACGTCATTTGGGATACTATTGGGACACATAGTATGAAAACAGGGTTTGCTAGTGGATCCAGCCAAAATCATAGTCATTGTTAATCTACCAGTGCCAAAAATAGTCCGCAAACTCAGAGAAACATTAGGACATACGAGATATTACAGGAAATTCATCAAAGGCTATGCATAGATTACAATTCCAATGGAAAAAATGTTAAGGAAGGATACAAAGTATCAATGGAACGAAAAGTGACAGCACGGTTTGGATACCCTAAAGGAAAAGATAGTCACCGCACCAATATTGGTATTTCCAAATTGGGAGAATACATTCCACATACATGTAGATGCATCAACGATAGCACTTGGAGCTATCTTGGCACAACCAGGAGTAGGAGACTTGGATCACCTGATAGCATTTGCAAGAAGAAAATTATCATATTCAGAACAAAATTATAACACGACAGAAAGAGAAGGCCTAGATATGGTTTATGCACTACATAAGTACCGACATTACCTATTGGGAAAAAAATTTAAGATGTTTACAAATCACTCAGATCTGAAATACCTAGTCAACAAGCCAGTGTTGGGGGGGAGAATCTGTCGATGGTTATTACTATTTCAATAATTTGACTTTGAGGTAATAGTTAAACCATGAAAATTGAATGCAGGACCTGACCACCTATCGAGGGTCAAAAATGGAGAGGAACCAACAAATTTAGAAGAAAACTTTCAAGATGCACAACTATTCTCAGTATTTATTGCTGACGATTACTTCGCAGAGATCATCCAGTACTTAAGCACAGGTACTATGCCACAAGAATATACCACTGCGTAGAAGAAGAACCTGGTAGTCCATGCAGCTGGCTATCAATTGATCATAGCACATCTATGCAATATGGGCGTAGACAACATCTTACAAAGATACATACTAGCCCATGAACGACCAATAATTTTAGCAGAAGCCCACAAGGGAATAGCAGGAGGGCATTATGCAGGAAAAGCTACTGCGTAGAAGGTACTACATGCAGGATTATGGTGGTCAACGATCCACAGAGACTTGAAAGAATACTGTCAGCAATGCGATGTCTATCAAAGGGTAGGCAAACTCAACATAAGGGATGAGATGTCACTATGACCACAAGTAACACTTTAGGCATTCGACAAATGAGCGATAGACTTCGTGGGACCTATTAACCCACCAGCCAAAAGAATGGGGGTGAGATATATTATCACCACAACGGAATACCCAAAAAGATGGGTGGAAGCCATGCCAGTAAAAGATTGCAGCGCAGAGACAGTTGCACACTTTCTGTTTGAGCAGGTAATTACTAGATTTGGGTGCTCAAGAATTTTTATGAGTGACCAAGGAACGCACTTCATAAACAGCACCATCCGAGTGATGCTGGAAGAGTTTGAAGTTCACCACCAGAAAAGAACACTGTATCATCCACAGGAAAATGGCACGGTAGAAACCTTCAACAAAATTCTAGAAAATGCCTTGACAAAGATATGCAACATCAACAGAGACGATTGAGATCTCAAGGTACGAGCAATACTATGGGCTTATAGAACCACTTGTAAGAAGTTGATTGGCCACACACCATTCAAACTAGTCTATGGTCAAGAAGCAGTAGTTCCCTTAGAATTTTTAATACCCAACCTACGTGTAGCAGCCATTACACAAATAACAGAATGAGGTGCAGTACAGGAAAGAATGAATCAATTACCGTCAATGAAGGAAGACCGAATGTTGGCAGGATTCCATCAACAAGTATAGAAATATAGAGATAAAGTTTGGCACAACTGCCACATTAAGAGGAATACATTAAAGGAAGGAGATCTAGTATTACTCTACAACAGTAAAGTGTTACAGCATCCAGAAAGGCTGAGAATGCATTGGCTAGGACCATATGAGGTAAAATCCATCATGGACAGAGGAGTTGTATAGTTAAGAGATCTAGAAGACACAGGCCTCAGAGGAATGGTCAATGGGAGCCAGCTGAAGCTGTAGAAGGACAGATGACCACCCACCGCGCAGTAACAAATAAAAAAAAAAAACATGAAAACAACATGATGGACAAGCCGCATATGAAACATGAAGCCAACAAGGAAAAATATAATGACCATATTGAAAAAGGAAACATGCGGCAAATTCGGAAAAAAGCAGGCTAACAGGATAGCAAGAAGCAGAGTTAAAGCAAGGAAAAAATGGATGGGATGCCACATTAAACGTGCCAACTGGAGACGGAAGAGAAGGCATAATGGAAAGTATGAAATTGTCACGGATGCATTGAACCTATAGTTAGGGTGCATTAATCGTACAATGGAGGAAGCATCCTTGACAAGCTTCATGAAGATCCCATACAACACACGAGCACAACAACAATTTGTTTATTCGTGGAAGGATAACAGGAAAAGAGAAATAGCAGCAAGAACGAACATAGTGAAACCACAGAGCTCACCAAATCCATTCAAACCCCACAAACGTTCGACAGACACCATTATGTCACCATCGAAGCTCGTAGAACCAGGCCATATAGCCAGATCAGCCAGAGCTTAGACAAGGTCACAAGGACCACCAGAAAAAAGAAAACAGCAGCCACCAGAAATCGTTGATATTGACGAAATCCTGTCGCGAGAGGAAATTCCAGTAGAGTCCACACACATACTTGAGGAGGCCCTGAAACTACAAACAGAGGCCATGGAATAGGATACACCAGCAACAACACATGAGCCCCAAAACAAAGAATAAGAAACCCACCAGGAAATACCACAAAAAAGCGTCGAAGTAGCTGTAGGAGCTAACAGAAGCACACAAAACCTGGAAGAAGAAGAGAAACCAGACGTCCCACAAAGACCCATCCCATATTATTTTTCGGTCGAGCCTACAGGTGAAATGGCCATGGCTTGGGCAAAATGGATGGCGAAGGAGAAAATAGAAGCTGTTGGAACCTCAATCCAACCATTGCGACATGATGACCGAATTTAGATACCAAGATCACCTCGAAAGAAACCAACTACAGAGATTGTGCTACCTCGCATACTAGAGAGAGTACAGGTGGACCCACAACTATTAGGTCACATTGGGAAGCTCAAGTATTTTGACAATGACGTAGAAGATGACACCAAATATCCAGATCTTGCACCGTAGGTCTTTATGTAGAAAATAGTCGTGAACCAACTCGGGGAAACCATCGCTCAGCCACACTAGTGGGTCACTAGACTGGACAGAATGAGAATTATAGGGTTGTTGAAGATATCACACCTTGGAAGAGGCCAATATGCGACGACATGTGTCAAACAACTACTAGAAGTTACACATGGAGGGGATATATTGTTGGACAAACCCATCCACATAACGGTCAAACTTATCATGCAGATAACAGGCCTACCCACCGGGGGTATGGATCCCACACTGATTCTAGATGATAAGTCCAAGGAAAAAACATTGGAAGAAGAGATGAAGAAGAAATACGACACCGACAAGGGAAGAAGAGGCATTATAATCAAACAGATCAACGATGCCACGACACAATTGAGTGCAAAGATCTGCAAACTGCTATGAAAATTCCACAAAGACGAAGTACCGACATGAGTCATTGTTGTTGCAGCTTAGTGCATAGAAGGCACCTTCATGAGTTGGGTTCCACACCTATCGAACTTGTTCCAAATAGACTTCAAAGACGTGCAGGATGCAGGTACGAAATTTCATTACTCATGGTTGATCACTCTCATATCTTTCATGGGATGGCGAGAACTGGAATACGTCATCTTTTCTACCACACCACAGCCAGGGGGAGAAAGATACCGCATCCTAAGATTTGGGCCACTAGCCAAGCATAAGAAGGAGAACATAATTGTATTCAAATAATACCTATGGGAGATACAGGAAGCCATCAGCCGAGCATGGATAATAACACCAGAGGTTGTCGCACGATATGGGGACATTGCTAATTTCTAGGCTAGGTGACAAGCCATGTGGATACAACCAAGGTAGGACCCGGATAAATAGTGGCTACAGATGCGCTACTGCGTCACAGAGGGTGATATCGACATGATCATCAACAAATGGCCTGATGAATGGAGGATCCCAACTATACCCAGAGGATTATCGAGACAAATAGCAGAAGGAGGGGTTGCGCAGGCGGAGACATAGCCTCCACGAATCCCAGTACCCAGGATATGAAGAATGGGCCAACCCAAGTTAACTCAGGTAGACGACGAATTAGAGCAGTCGGGGACCCAAAAGGGGAGGAAAAAAACCACCCAGTCGACCAATGAACAGAGGAAACCAGCCGAGGGAGCATAGGAAACCACACCGAACCCCATCACACAGGAACCAGGGGGGCTAAGAGACCAGTGATACAGGATGCAGGTGCACGCAAGAAGATGAAGGAACAACAACTACCACCAAACTATACAATCACGGAGGACGATGGAGAGATGATTTCTAGGATGGTCCAAGACTGCCTTGCAAAAGATCTTGATCATGTCACGCACCATAGGGACAAACTGCAGAAGGGATTGATAGAAATGGCATAGCTCCTTAAGAAATTCATGGAAGCCCAGATCATGAGTAGCAGTAGAGGAGCAGAGCCACCGACCACACAGAACAAAGAAAGGGTGGAGGTAGAAGAATGTGACCCAGTTCTTCCGATACCACATGCACATTCCACGGTCTACATAAATCCTAGCATGTTGTGAATGGATGAAATTGTGGGACAGACACCAATGAAGGATTTGGATCATATCCAATTGGTCTTGACATGGATGCCATCAAAATAATTACACAAACTACAAGTTAGCGTCGACCACAAGATGCAGGCTCGAGCACATAAAAACTTAGTCTAACTACAACAAGCAACAAAGAAGCGGGAAGCACTGGAAACAGTTTGCGCACAGGCCCAATCAGAAACTAAGGAGGAGAAAGAATGCAGAAACTAGCTGGAACGCAGAGTGGAAGAAGTTTTTGGGAAACTTCCAACTACTGTGCAAGGAAATAAAATCCCAGCCGTAGAGAAGATAGACCAGATTGCACAAGCAATTGATCAGTATCAAAAGGAGATTGAGACTCTCCGTGGATAGATTACACTGAAAAATCCACCAACAGTGAAGGAGAAAAGGAAGAAGGAAGCAACAATGCAGCTGCAGGAGCTAGAAAAATAGGTCAACATGATAACCCACTTGCTGGATAAAGCAACACAACTTTGGACAAGGCTGGAAGAGAATCCACAAGTCCAACACTGGGACAAGGAGGAGGAGAGTATCAATGCAATTATATAAGAGCTCAAGCAGTGACAGAAGACCATACCAATTCCAGAACGAAAGGGAACGCAAAAGTTGAAGAAGATACAGGTAGAACTTATCACTGCGCAAACACAGAAACAAGAGCGTCAAGCTCAAATAGAACCGTTGTAGGAACAGGTAGCATAAGTACTTACATAGGTAGAAGAAGCCAGAAACCAGACAACATAGACTCAGCTGGAATGTGCAGGAATGATGAGCGAGGAAGTGGCAACTCATATAGTCGACACCATCAAGGAGAAAACCACGTAGGCATTGACAAAAGAAACAAAGTTGTAGGAACAGTTCCAGATGATCACCAAGGAGATCGAGGAAGCACAAAGGAACTAGGTGAATTGGGATGAGTCACATGTCAGTGTTGGGGGCCTGTTGGCACCAGGCCGAAGAGGAAAGAAGAATGATCATGGGAAAGAAAGCATGCATAAAACTGAAGTAACAATTGGCAGATGAGAAGCACGCGTGCATGCAAGAAAACATGCACAAAGGAAAGCGACAGCTGGAGGAGGAAAATCACGCATACGGGAGAAAGACCCAACATAAGAAGGGTTAGGTTTTTTTTAATATTCTGTAAAAGGTTGAAGATCCAGAAATGTGAAAATATAGATACGAAATTATCATATAGGGTTATTCGTTAGTAGTTGTTAGCGATTCTCTATAATGTTTTGAGTGGTATGAATCGATTTTGTAAGCTATTGAGCAAAGGAGACCCAAGGAAAGGTAGATATAAGGATTAGACCACAGGTCATGGAGCTTGGTGCGATCTAGTTTGTCTCACATAGATCTTACCCAGTTTTGTGGAGAATTGTAAGCACGAGGTGCTGGAAATATAGAATGATCATAATACAAGAGCCAAGAGCCAAATCTTTGTGGATGTAGCCTAGGAGGTGGTGAATCACAGTAATTCTCATTTAATGTGTTAAATGTATGCATGTTTATTCTTTCTTTCAACAATTGATGGCTAAACTTGATGAATGAGTTAATACATTGTTATGAATCTGCTTATACTTAACTTTAATTAAATTGTGGGATATTTGTATGTGAATCCAAGGAATAAGTACTCTCCCTTATAGCTCATGGTATATGACCTTAATCAAGAAACCCCTCTCCCCTACTCAGTCCTAGGCTTTAAACACCTGAGTCTTATAGCCACCCATTTAAAGCTATCTCGGGTGAGACTGTGCAGCGCTTTCTGGGCACTGTGTTGCCTTCTAGTTTACCAGGAGGGCCGATAGTTTTAGAGGCTTTGTTGGAACCCTGAATGATATGAACCCTGGGTCAATAACTTAGACAACCCAAGAAGGGAAGCAATTAACCAACAATAAGTGTTGTTGCATCCATTTTCACTTGAAGAAACTAATTATGTGTTATTATATTTCATTTATTTTGGAGTTAGTCTAAAACATCACCAAAGTTTCACCCGCACCCATTTTTGAGTAAAAACAACCTATTAAAATTAACGCATAACTAAAAGTTATTAGATACTTTCATTTTTCTAGGGTAAATCAACAAGTTTAGGCTAGGGCCTTGACATAGGTTGGAGAGAAAATTTCTCCAAGGAAACTAAACAAACATGAGTGTCTGAGATAGGGAGTGTAGAACCCATTTTTTTGTATAGGTTGGTCTGGAATATCCTCTAACATAGGAGTTAAACATGAGGTCATGTAAGGAATAACCGAGGATATTCCCCTCTAGAGTTGGACCGAATGTTGTGGAAAGATTTTGTATTGGGGGTTTCGATTGTACTCATACCTCCATGAGAGGCGATGCTTTCAGGGCTTCAGGATTTTCTACCCTTCCCACACTTTTGATCCTGACTGTCGACTGTACCCCCAAGAACCGACTGCAATCTAGTAACCTTAGTTTCTCTTCCTAGGTAAACCATAAGGTGACTACGGGGGTTTTCCATAATACCTGGGGAAGATTTTGTATCATGTACTTCAGTACTATTGGAGGGTGCCCCTCAAAGTATGGTTACTTACACTGGATAAGTTTGATCTATAGAGGTCAATATAACTACTTCTCATACCTTCATTCAGTGGTCAATAGGATTTAATCAACCCATGCCTTCGTCTGGAAGGGCTTGAGCCTGCTTTGTTATTTTTTCAATCCCAAGACTTAATCCACTTGAGTCGAAATTTTGACAAAGTTGTTTGTGTCTATTTTATCTTTAGGGATTTTTTTAGTGGTGTTTTTGGTGAAGGTAGTTCAAACTTAGCCAGGAGAGTAGATTTTCATCGAAATTTGATCGGTCAAAGTGGCCAACTCACCACCTCAAAGATTGAGGAGAATTCAAGGCCTTCTACCCATGGAAGAGATTAGAAATAATTCTCCCCTCGCCTCCTCAAAGGCATCATCTTGATCATTATGTC
The DNA here is from genome assembly GCA_009831015.1 of Picea engelmannii. Taxonomy (NCBI): domain Eukaryota; kingdom Viridiplantae; phylum Streptophyta; class Pinopsida; order Pinales; family Pinaceae; genus Picea; species Picea engelmannii. The sequence continues at coordinate 919,018 of ML778464.1, forward strand.
ACTTTCGTATCAGTTGGTCAGTCTGATATCATAGATCTTAACTCTCCAGAAGTCAACGTTCTATAACTATAAGAGGTGTTGAAACAGTTCTTAAATTTTTTATCCCTAAGGCCTAAATTTTCTTTTTTCAGGTTTCGGCTTTTCACAAAACATGAGTTTCATTATCAATCCCAAACACACCGCACCTTTTTCTCAAAGAATTTAATTATTTGGATAATAAAGGGAAAAAAGGATTAAAATAATTATAAGGAATCCTGATGCCTTTTCTATGAAATTATTTAAATCATGATAAGTTTTAAAACTAGCGGATTTAAGGTTAAGCTTGAAGAATTTTCGGGATTCGGGGTTTGCTGAAAACATATTTTTCGATACAAATCGAATCACAAAATCTCGATCCCTGATTTTCTGAAATGTTGAAGTCTTAGTTAAAACACGGATTAATTAGTTCTCTAATGTGAAAGGTTAAGGATTAAGATAATCATGTCACAATTTCGGGATTCGCGGTTCAGTGATAACACATCTCATCATGATTTCTGAAATCCGGAATCACGAAACCCCAATCCATAGTTCCTGTTAAATCAAACTAATTATGTTTTGGCATTAATCGTGATTAGTTAGTTAATTAAGATGAGTTTAAGTTATGTCTTTAAAAAACCTTTCGTGATTTCGAAGATCAGATTTCATCGATGACATACTACTTCTGTCATCATGATCCCCGAAATCCCGAAAACGTTTAATCTCAATTAATTACTTCGCTAAAACATTTTAAGTCTTAATTAACACGTCGCGATTTCGCGATTTCGGAGATCGGATTTCATCGATGACATACTTCTCAACATCATGATTTCTGAAATCCCGAAAAACAGAGTTTTCAGTCTTAATCTATGATTAGCACTAATTAACCTTTTTTCCAAAACAGGATTAATGATAATCATTCTTTCTAAGTTTTCGTTCATGTTTCGCTTTCCAATTAAGTAAAGTGTCGCGAGTTTTCTTTAAAAATCCAAAGGTGCCTAAATACAGACATTAAATGCGTATCTCAGAAATATATCTTCTGCATTAAATGCCTTGAATTTTTGGCAGTTGTGTCAATCCTGTCACTTTTAAAAGTATCCAAAGTGAGCATTTTAATGTCTGTGTTTTTATTTCATCAAGTGCAAGAAACACTTAGTTGAGCTCGTTCATTCATTTTCTGTAACAGGTTATCAATTTAACGTAAATTCATGGCACCGAAGAAGAGAAAAGATACATAGGAAGGAGATATCATCTCCGACACCACACCACATGCTATATACTCCATTAAATCTTGGACTCAAATATTTGAATTTCTGGAATATGAACTCCAGAATGCTCATCATGATTCTGAGAATCATTGTCGAGACATAGCTGAGTCAGAGCTTCATAAGATCGATGCACGCCCGCGGCTCGTGGCATACAATGACATGATCAATTGGGCCCTAGAAAAGGTCGATATCCCGACGAGGAGCATCTTAAACGATTAAGGAGTTATCATCAGCTCATTCAGGCCAGAACACATACAAGTAATGTATAAACTCTCGCCAAATCATAAACATACTTTTAATGTCGAATTTTTAGCAGAGTTTCAGAGGAAAGAATACATTGAGGCAGACCGGACAGATCCTAATATGATTAGAGAATGGGCGAGGTGTCCAGCAAAGTTTAGAGCTGATGCTCATGGGATTTATGCTACAACATCCTTGAATGAATACATGGTATATGTAGCTTTATGCTATGTAGACGTTTCGGGAGAAAAGATCCCTGCCATTTTCACGCAGATTGGGTGACCTTTTTAGAAGAAGCTTCAGAAGGGAATGCTTTTAACTAGAATAAGATTTTGTCAGATAACCTAACACAGGAAATCTCAAACTACAAAGCAACAAAATCAAAGGGACAACCAACAGCCTTTTACATGTCAGCATACATTATGGATGCAATCTGTTATGTGACTCCTTTTCCCTTAATGAATTGGATTTGGAACATTTCCTGTCTAGAACCCATTCATAAATATCACTCGGCCCTTTGGGAATAAAATGCTAAGGATGCATTTTATGAGGTTTGTCATTTTATTATAATTCCGATGCATAAAATATTTTTTGGATGTGAACCCCCTCGCATTTCTGATGCAATCACAGAAAATATTAAAGCAATTGCCGACTGGTTTATTGAGGAGAATTTTTCCTACATTAGGGTTTACGATTGTTCCATTCCCCCTCATGCACTCCCTAAATTCCTACCGGAAAGATTGGTGTGTAGGGAGGTAGCCCATCAGATAGTAAAGGGCGGTGTTGGATTAGAACTAAAAGCAGCTCAGAAGAAGTCATGGCCAACTTTCCCTGTACATATTGGGAAATTTTCTTTATTAAATCTAGGCCATTCTAAGGTAGATTCTGAATGTTAGAAGAAGTGAAATTAGTAGATATTGAGCACATAAAGTATGACCCCTAACAAATAATAAGCATGCATTTTATACATTGTAATCTAAAGGCCTATGAACATGAAACATCTATCTATGATGATGTATTCAAGGATGTTAAATGCTATGAAGAAGTATTGAACAGAGTACAGGCCATGCCACCTGACTCACAAACTGGATTCGCGTCATTCCAGGGCCATAGGCGAAGATGCCTACCCAAGATTTTACAGGGTGAAGTTTCGACCACACCTCCAGAGTAGGAAGGGCCTCCCCCAGGGTTTGAAACAAATACACAGGACAAAGCAAATCCCAAAGGCAAGATGAAGGATATTGAGATACCTTCCCAAGACACAGAGGGTTCCCAGACAAAATAATCAGAGACAGGGAAGGGAAAAGAGTTGGAAACACCCCCAGAAATCCCTAAGGATGTTCCAGAAAAGACAGGAGGAACACCATCAACAGAGCTTGAAAGTCCCATCACTTCCTTAACCCCATTGCAGTCAACTTATGGAACTCCCCACGAAGGATCTCTACATATCAGTGATTGTTAAGGTCCTAACCCGCACATAGGTAGATCAACGTATTCGGATGTAATAAAGGTCAATATTAATAAGACCTTTCAATAAAATAGAATAAGGCGGATGTAAGAAGACCTAATAGAAGCTTCCGCTTCTAGAATGATCTTCTTCTAGATGCTTCTCTTAATAGACATATTTAGTATAAATAAGGGTCGAGGGTATGAAAAACCCTAGCTTGGATATTATTGTAACAGAGCGCTGCTCGACTGGAGGTTGCCCCCTCGAAGAGGCCTGTGAACATTGC